>SSNR01000776.1:109915-121263 GCA_006937965.1 Callopanchax toddi | reverse complement strand
TCAGTACTCACAGCTTGTGTGAGGCTCTATTCTGTGTTGCCAGGTGGTTACTAAGCTGATTCTCTTAGTACAGCACAGAATCAGCTTAGTAACCACCTGGCAACACAGAATTGAGCCTGACACAAGCTGTGAGCACTGATTTCTGACTTTCAGAGGTATTCTTTTGAAATTACACTCAATTCATTTAGAGCAGTTCAAAATACCATGTATTCTTAGGATCATGCTTATTTTGAGCTTTTAGACTGTTTTCAGACACAAAGGTTGAAAAAAGAACTATTTCCACAAAACTGCTTGTTTCTCTTAGTACAGCACAGAATCAGCTTAGTAACTACCTGGCAACACAGAATTGAGCCTGACACAAGCTGTGAGCACTGATTTCTGACTGGCAAAGGTATTCTTTTGAAATTACACTCATTTCATTTAGAACAGTTCAAAATACCATGTTTTCTTGGGATCATGCTTATTTTGGGCTTTTAGACTGTTTTCAGACACAAAGGTTGAAAAAAGTACTGTTTCAACAAAACTACTTGTTTCTCTTAGTACAGCACAGAATCAGCTTAGTAACCACCTGGCAACACAGAATTGAGCCTGACACAAGCTGTGAGCACTGATTTCTGACTTTCAGAGGTATTCTTTTGAAATTACACTCAATTCATTTGGAACAGTTCAAAATACCATGTACTCTTGGGATCATGCTTACTTTGGGCTTTTAGACTGTTTTCAGACACAAAGGTTGAAAAAAGTACTGTTTCCACAAAACTGCTTGTTTCTCTTAGTACAGCACAGAATCAGCTTAGTAACTACCTGGCAACACAGAATAGAGCCTGACACAAGCTGTGAGTACTGATTTCTGACTTTCAGAGGTATTCTTTTGAAATTACACTCAATTCATTTGGAACAGTTCAAAATACCATGTACTCTTGGGATCAGGCTTATTTTGGACTTTAAGACTATTTTCAGACACAGAAGTTGAAAAAAGTACTGTTTCCACAAAAAAACTTTTTTCTCTTAGTACAGCACAGAATCAGCTTAGTAACCACCTGTCAACACAGAATTGAGCCTGACACAAGCTGTGAGCACTGATTTCTGACTTTCAGAGGTATTCTTTTGAAATTACACTCAATTCATTTGGAATAGTTCAAAATACCATGTACTCTTGGGATCATGCTTACTTTGGGCTTTTAGACTGTTTTCATACGCAAAGTTTGAAAAAAGTAATGTTTCCACAAAACTACTTGTTTCTCTTAGTACAGCACAGAATCAGCTTAGTAACTACCTGGCAACACAGAATTGAGCCTGACACAAGCTGTGAGCACTGATTTCTGACTGACAAAGGTATTCTTTTGAAATTACACTCAATTAATTTAGAACAGTTCAAAATACCATGTATTCTTAGGATCATGCTTATTTTGGGCTTTAAGACTGTTTTCAGACACAAAAGCTGAAAAAAGTACTGTTTCCACAAAACTACTTGTTTCTCTTAGTACAGCACAGAATCAGCTTAGTAACTACCTGGCAACACAGAATTGAGCCTGACACAAGCTGTGAGTACTGATTTCTGACTGGCAAAGGTATTCTTTTGAAATTACACTCAATTCATTTAGAACAGTTCGAAATATTATGTATTCTTAGGATCATGCTTATTTTGGGCTTTGAGACTGTTTTCAGACACAAAGGTTGAAAAAAGAACTATTTCCACAAAACTGCTTGTTTCTCTTAGTACAGCACAGAATCAGCTTAGTAACCACCTGGCAACACAGAATTGAGCTTGACACAAGCTGTGAGTACTGATTTCTGACTTTCAGAGGTATTCTTTTGAAATTACACTCAATTCATTTGGAACAGTTCAAAATACCATGTACTCTTGGAATCATGCTTACTTTGGGCTTTGAGACTGTTTTCAGACACAAAGGTTGAAAAAACTACTGTTTCCACAAAACTACTTGTTTCTCTTTGTGCTGCACAGAATCAGCTTAGTAACCACCTGGCAACACAGAATTGAGCTTGACAAAAGCTGTGAGCACTGGTTTCTGACTGGCAAAGGTATTCTTTTGAAATTACACTCAATTCATTTAGAACAGTTCAAAATATTATGTATTCTTAGGATCATGCTTATTTTGGGCTTTTAGACTTTTTTCAGACACAAAAGTGTTGAAAAAAGTAACTTTTCCACAAAACTGCTTGTTTCTCTTGGTACAGCACAGAATCAGCTTAGTACCTACCTGGCAACACAGAATAGAGCCTGACACAAGCTGTGAGCACTGATTTCTGACTTTCAGAGGTATTCTTTTGAAATTACACTCAATTCAATTAGAACAGTTCAAAATGTTATCTATTATTGGGATCATGCTTATTTTGGGCTTTTACACTGTTTTCAGACACAGAAGTTGAAAAAAGTACTGTTTCCACAAAAAAACTTGTTTCTCTTAGTACAGCACAGAATCAGCTTAGTAACCACCTGGCAACACATAATTGAGCCTGACACAAGCTGTGAGCACTGATTTCTGACTGGCAAAGGTATTCTTTTTAAATTACACTCAATTCGTTTAGAACAGTTCAAAATGCCATGTATTCTTGGGATCATGCTTATTTTATGGGCTTTTAGGCTTTTTTCAGACACAAAAGTGTTGAAAAAAGTAATGTTTCCACAAAACTACTTGTTTCTCTTAGTACAGCACAGAATCAGCTTAGTAACCACCTGGCAACACAGAATTGAGCCTCAGACAAGCTGTGAGCACTGATTTCTGACTTTCAGAGGTATTCTTTTGAAATTACACTCAATTCAATTAGAACAGTTCAAAATGTTATCTATTATTGGGATTATGTTTATTTTGGGCTTTGAGACTGTTTTCATACGCAAAGTTTGAAAAAAGTAATGTTTCCACAAAACTACTTGTTTCTCTTAGTACAGCACAGAATCAGCTTAGTAACTACCTGGCAACACAGAATAGAGCCTGACACAAGCTGTGAGTACTGATTTCTGACTTTCAGAGGTATTCTTTTGAAATTACACTCAATTCATTTGGAACAGTTCAAAATACCATGTACTCTTGGGATCATGCTTACTTTGGGCTTTTAGACTGTTTTCAGACACAAAGGTTGAAAAAAGTACTGTTTCCACAAAACTGCTTGTTTCTCTTAGTACAGCACAGAATCAGCTTAGTAACCACCTGGCAACACAGAATTGAGCTTGACAAAAGCTGTGAGTACTGATTTCTGACTTTCAGAGGTATTCTTTTGAAATTACACTCAATTCATTTGGAACAGTTCAAAATACCATGTACTCTTGGGATCATGCTTACTTTGGGCTTTGAGACTGTTTTCAGACACAAAGGTTGAAAAATGAACTATTTCCACAAAACTGCTTGTTTCTCTTAGTACAGCACAGAATCAGCTTAGTAACCACCTGGCAACACAGAATTGAGCCTGACACAAGCTGTGAGCACTGATTTCTGACTGGCAAAGGTATTCTTTTGAAATTACACTCAATTCATTTAGAACTGTTCAAAATACCATGTATTCTTAGGATCATGCTTATTTTGGGCTCTTCAGACACAGAAGTAGAAAATTGTACTGTTTCCACTAAACTACTTGTTTCTCTTAGTCCTGCACAGAATCAGCTTAGTAACCACCTGGCAACACAGAATTGAGCCTGACACAAGCTGTGAGCACTGATTTCTGACTGGCAAAGGTATTCTTTTGAAATTACACTCAATTCATTTAGAACAGTTCAAAATACCATGTATTCTTAGGATCATGCTTATTTTGAGCTTTTAGACTGTTTTCAGACACAAAGGTTGAAAAAAGAACTATTTCCACAAAACTGCTTGTTTCTCTTAGTACAGCACAGAATCAGCTTAGTAACCACCTGGCAACACAGAATTGAGCCTCACACAAGCTGTGAGCACTGATTTCTGACATTCAGAGGTATTCTTTTGAAATTACACTCAATTCATTTAGAACAGTTCAAAATACCATGTTTTCTTGGTATCATGCTTATTTTGGGCTTTTAGACTGTTTTCAGACACAAAGGTTGAAAAAAGAACTATTTCCACAAAACTGCTTGTTTCTCTTAGTACAGCACAGAATCAGCTTAGTAACTACCTGGCAACACAGAATTGAGCCTGACACAAGCTGTGAGCACTGATTTCTGACTGGCAAAGGTATTCTTTTGAAATTACACTCAATTCATTTAGAACAGTTCAAAATACCATGTATTCTTGGGATCATGCTTATTTTGGGCTTTTAGACTGTTTTCAGACACAAAACTTGAAAAAAGTACTGTTTCAACAAAAATACTTGTTTCTCTTAGTACAGCACAGAATCAGCTTAGTAACTACCTGGCAACACAGAATTGAGCCTGACACAAGCTGTGAGCACTGATTTCTGACATTCAGAGGTATTCTTTTGAAATTACACTCAATTCATTTAGAACAGTTCAAAATACCATGTTTTCTTGGGATCATGCTTATTTTGGGCTTTTAGACTGTTTTCAGACACAAAACTTGAAAAAAGTACTGTTTCAACAAAAATACTTGTTTCTCTTAGTACAGCACAGAATCAGCTTAGTAACCACCTGGCAACACAGAATTGAGCCTGACACAAGCTGTGAGCACTGATTTCTGACTGGCAAAGGTATTCTTTTGAAATTACACTCAATTCATTTAGAACAGTTCAAAATACCATGTTTTCTTGGTATCATGCTTATTTTGGGCTTTTAGACTGTTTTCAGACACAAAGGTTGAAAAAAGAACTATTTCCACAAAACTGCTTGTTTCTCTTAGTACAGCACAGAATCAGCTTAGTAACTACCTGGCAACTTAGAATTGATTCTGACACAAGCTGTGAGCACTGATTTCTGACTGGCAAAGGTATTCTTTTGAAATTACACTCATTTCATTTAGAACAGTTCAAAATACCATTTTTTCTTGGGATCATGCTTATTTTGGGCTTTTAGACTGTTTTCAGACACAAAACTTGAAAAAAGTACTGTTTCAACAAAAATACTTGTTTCTCTTAGTACAGCACAGAATCAGCTTAGTAACTACCTGGCAACACAGAATTGAGCCTGACACAAGCTGTGAGCACTGATTTCTGACTGGCAAAGGTATTCTTTTGAAATTACACTCAATTCATTTAGAACAGTTCAAAATGCCATGTATTCTTGGGATCATGCTTATTTTGGGCTTTGAGATTATTTTCAGACACAAAGGTTGAAAAAAGTAATGTTTCCACAAAACTACTTGTTTCTCTTAGTCCAGCACAGAATCAGCTTAGTATCCACCTGGCAACACAGAATTAGATCTGACACAAGCTGTGAGTACTGATTTCTGACTTGCAAAGGTATTTTTTTTTAAATTACACTCAGTTCATTTAGAACAGTTCAAAATACCATGTATTCTTGGGATCATGCTTACTTTGGGCTTTTAGACTTTTTTCAGACACAAAAGTGTTGAAAAAATTACTGTTTCCACAAAACTACTTGTTTCTCTTAGTACAGCACAGAATCAGCTTAGTAACAACCTGGCAACACAGAAATGAGCCTGACACAAGCTGTGAGCACTGATTTCTGACTGGCAAAGGTATTCTTTTGAAATTACACTCAATTCATTTGGAACAGTTCAAAATACCATGTATTCTTAGGATCATGGTTATTTTGGGCTTTTAGACTGTTTTCAGACACAAAAGCTGAAAAAAGAACTGTTTCAACAAAAATACTTGTTTCTCTTAGTCCAGCACAGCATCAGCTTAGTAACCACTTGGCAACACAGAAATGAGCCTGACACAAGCTGTGAGCACTGATTTCTGACTGGCAAAGGTATTCTTTTGAAATTACACTCAGTTAATTTAGAACAGTTCAAAATACCATGTACTCTTGGGATCATGCTTACTTTGGGCTTTTAGACTGTTTTCAGACACAAAGGTTGAAAAAAGAACTATTTCCACAAAACTGCTTGTTTCTCTTAGTACAGCACAGAATCAGCTTAGTAACCACCTGGCAACACAGAATTGAGCCTGACACAAGCTGTGAGCACTGATTTCTGACTGGCAAAGGTATTCTTTTGAAATTACACTCAGTTAATTTAGAACAGTTCAAAATACCATGTACTCTTGGGATCATGCTTACTTTGGGCTTTTAGACTGTTTTCAGACACAAAGGTTGAAAAAAGAACTATTTCCACAAAACTGCTTGTTTCTCTTAGTACAGCACAGAATCAGCTTAGTAACCACCTGGCAACACAGAATTGAGCTTGACACAAGCTGTGAGTACTGATTTCTGACTTTCAGAGGTATTCTTTTGAAATTACACTCAATTCATTTGGAACAGTTCAAAATACCATGTACTCTTGGGATCATGCTTACTTTGGGCTTTGAGACTGTTTTCAGACACAAAGGTTGAAAAAAGAACTATTTCCACAAAACTGCTTGTTTCTCTTAGTACAGCACAGAATCAGCTTAGTAACCACCTGGCAACACAGAATTGAGCCTGACACAAGCTGTGAGCACTGATTTCTGACTGGCAAAGGTATTCTTTTGAAATTACACTCAATTCATTTGGAACAGTTCAAAATACCATGTACTCTTGGGATCATGCTTACTTTGGGCTTTGAGACTGTTTTCAGACACAAAGGTTGAAAAAAGTACTGTTTCCACAAAACTGCTTGTTTCTCTTAGTACAGCACAGAATCAGCTTAGTACCTACCTGGCAACACAGAATAGAGCCTGACACAAGCTGTGAGTACTGATTTCTGACTTTCAGAGGTATTCTTTTGAAATTACACTCAATTCTTTTGGAACAGTTCAAAATACCATGTACTCTTGGGATCATGCTTATTTTGGGCTTTTATACTGTTGTTAGACACAAAAGTGTTGAAAAAATTACTGTTTCCACAAAACTACTTGTTTCTCTTAGTACAGCACAGAATCAGCTTAGTATCTACCTGGCAACACAGAATTGAGCCTGACACAAGCTGTGAGCACTGATTTCTGACTTTCAGAGGTATTCTTTTGAAATTGCACTCAATTCATTTGGCACAGTTCAAAATACCATGTACTCTTTGGGATTCATGCTTACTTTGGGCTTTGAGACTGTTTTCAGACACACAGCTTGAAAAAAGTAGTTTCCACAAAACTACTTGTTTCTCTTAGTACAGCACATAATTAGCTTAGTAACCACCTGGCAACACAGAATTTAGCCTCACACAAGCTGTGAGCAGTGATTTCTGACTTTCAGAGGTATTCTTTTGAAATTACACTCAATTCATTTGGAACAGTTCAAAATACCATGTACTCTTGGGATCATGCTTACTTTGGGCTTTTAGACTGTTTTCAGACACAAAGGTTGAAAAAAGAACTATTTCCACAAAACTGCTTGTTTCTCTTAGTACAGCACAGAATCAGCTTAGTAACCACCTGGCAACACAGAATTGAGCCTGACACAAGCTGTGAGCACTGATTTCTGACTGGCAAAGGTATTCTTTTGAAATTACACTCAATTCATTTAGAACAGTTCAAAATAATTTGTATTCTTAGGATCATGCTTATTTTGGGCTTTTACACTGTTTTCAGACACAAAACTTGAAAAAAGTACTGTTTCCACAAAAATACTTTTTTCTCTTAGTACAGCACAGAATCAGCTTAGTAACCACCTGGCAACACAAAATTGAGCCTGACACAAGCTGTGAGCACTGATTTCTGACTTTCAGAGGTATTCTTTTGAAATTACACTCAATTCATTTAGAACAGTTCAAAATACCATGTATTCTTAGGATCATGCATATTTTGGACTTTTAGACTGTTTTCAGACACAAAGGTTGAAAAAAGTACTGTTTCCACAAAACTACTTGTTTCTCTTAGTACAGCACAGAATCAGCTTAGCAACCACCTGGCAACACAGAATAGAGCCTGACACATGCTGTGAGTACTGATTTCTGACTTTCAGAGGTATTCTTTTGAAATTACACTCAATTCTTTTGGAACAGTTCAAAATACCATGTACTCTTGGGATCATGCTTATTTTGGGCTTTTATACTGTTGTTAGACACAAAAGTGTTGAAAAAATTACTGTTTCCACAAAACTACTTGTTTCTCTTAGTACAGCACAGAATCAGCTTAGTATCTACCTGGCAACACAGAATAGAGCCTGACACAAGCTGTGAGCACTGATTTCTGACTTTCAGAGGTATTCTTTTGAAATTACACTCAATTCATTTAGAACAGTTCAAAATACCATGTATTCTTAGGATCATGCTTAATTTGGGCTTTTAGACTGTTTTCAGACACAAAGGTTGAAAAAAGAACTATTTCCACAAAACTGCTTGTTTCTCTTAGTACAGCAAGAATCAGCTTAGTAACCACCTGGCAACACAGAATTGAGCCTGACACAAGCTGTGAGCACTGATTTCTGACTTTCAGAGGTATTCTTTTGAAATTGCACTCAATTCATTTGGCACAGTTCAAAATACCATGTACTCTTTGGGATCATGCTTACTTTGGGCTTTGAGACTGTTTTCAGACACAAAGGTTGAAAAAAGTAGTTTCCACAAAACTACTTGTTTCTCTTAGTACAGCACATAATTAGCTTAGTAACCACCTGGCAACACAGAATTGAGCCTGACACAAGCTGTGAGCACTGATTTCTGACTGGCAAAGGTATTCTTTTGAAATTACACTCAGTTAATTTAGAACAGTTCAAAATACCATGTATTCTTAGGATTATGGTTATTTTGGGCTTTTAGACTGTTTTCAGACACAAAAGTTGAAAAAAGTACTGTTTCAACAAAAAAACTTGTTTCTCTTAGTACAGCACATAATTAGCTTAGTAACCACCTGGCAACACAGAATTGAGCTTGACACAAGCTGTGAGTAGGTGGTTACCAGGTGGTTACTAAGCTGATTCTGTGCTGTACTAAGAGAAACAAGTAGTTTTGTGGAAACAGTACTTTTTTCAACCTTTGTGTCTGAAAACAGTCTAAAAGCCCAAAATAAGCATGATCCTAAGAATACATGATATTTTGAATTGTTCTAAATGAATTGAGTGTAATTTCAAAAGAATACCTCTGAAAGTCAAAAATCAGTACTCACAGCTTGTGTCAGGCTCTATTCTGTGTTGCCAGGTGGTTACTAAGCTGATTCTGTGCTGTACTAAGAGAAACAAGATTTTTTGAGGCAAAAGTACTTTCTTCAGATTTTGTGGCTGAAAACAGTGTAAAAGCCCAAAATATGCATGATCCTAAGAGTACATGGTATTTTGAACTGTTCTAAATGAACAGAGTATAATTTCAAAAGAATACCTCTGCAAGTCAGAAATCAGTGCTCACAGCATGTTTAAGGCTCTGATGTGGGTGGCCAGGTGGTTAATAAGCTGATTCTATGCTGTACTAAGAGAAACAAGATTTTTGAGGCAAAAGTACTTTCTTCAGATTTTGTGGCTGAAAACAGTGTAAAAGCCCAAAATATGCATGATCCTAAGAGTACATGGTATTTTGAATTGTTCTAAATGAACTGAGTGTAATTTCAAAAGAATATCTCTGAAAGTCAGAAATCAGTACTCACAGCTTGTGTCAGGCTCTATTCTGTGTTGCCAGGTGGTTACTAAGCTGATTCTGTGCTGTACTAAGAGAAACAAGTAGTTTTGTGGAAACAGTACTTTTTTCAACCTTTGTGTCTGAAAACAGTCTAAAAGCCCAAAATAAGCATGATCCTAAGAGTACATGGTATTTTGAACTGTTCTAAATGAACAGAGTGTAATTTCAAAAGAATACCTCTGCAAGTCAGAAATCAGTACTCACAGCTTGTGTCAGGCTCAATTCTGTGTTGCCAGGTGGTTACTAAGCTGATTCTGTGCTGTACTAAAAGAAACAAGCATATTTGAAGCAACTATAATGTTTATTTAGTGCTTTTACACTGTTTTCAGTCACAAAAAGTTGGAGATATTACTTTTGCTTCAAATATGCTTGTTTCTCTTAGTACAGCACAGAATCCAAAGCCAAAGGAGACAAAGCCTTTTCATCTGTAGCTCCAAGGCATCTCTATTACTGTGGTAATTAATTACGGTTTGTTCAGTAAAAAATGTTTACATTGTCACAGTATTTTTTACGGAATTATGCTGGCAACCACAGCTGCCAGTTTTTTACTGTAAAAATTACAGTTTTTTTTTTAACAGTGTAGATCACAAAACAGAAACAAGAAACCAAAAGATAACAAAGAAGAATAAAAAGAATAGAGGCCCCTTAACGACCATTAGGTATCTCCCTGCTGATTGATTATGAAGATAATGTAAGACCTAAACGATTCCCAAAATGGTGCTGCACTGTCCCTCCCGCTGTTTAGTTTGTAAAGTATACATTCATATGAAGCCATTTTCACCATGATATTGAACCATTCCTTTACCCTTGGGCACTCATTTGTTTTCTAGTGTTTAAGTATCACCCTGGCCGCCACTGAAATCTCAACCATGATAACTGAAAATTTACTGTTCGATATATTTGATGTCCGTTCTCTATCACCAAGCAGACATAATCTTGGACATAGTGGTACAATACTTCCCAGTGAGTCACTCAAAATATGCACAACAGTTGACCAAAAACGTCTGATGATTGGACATTCCCAGATACAGTGTACCAGTGTACCTATTCCTTTTTTACATTGCCAGCACTGTGGGTCACTTAAGACCGATTCTGTTCAACCTGACTGGTGTCCAATGCAAGATCTTGTACTGTATAAATTTACCTCCACATTCTCTTATATATTTCCCAGTATTTGAAATGATCCTCATTCAATACTAAAACTAAAGGATTGTTGAAAGGACCTTGTAGGTTACACACACATGTAGTGTGTATAAAAGCTAATGTTTTATTACTCACCTTCCGCTTATTCATTACAGTTACCGAGGGTTTAAAACCGAGAGTCTGTGTGCTCTGGAGACCTGGGTTTAAACAACTGTTTGTGATAAAAGCAGGATTATCTAGATTCTTTTTAGTTGCAGGGAGCATTTATGTACCTGTTATTTGACGAATGGAAGCTGAGTCAGGAATAAATATATTCAATATTTATTATAAAAGCTGACGAACATTTGTAAACAGATTAGCATTTGAGGTAGCAAGTTGGTTAGCATTCACTAAGTGGTAGATGTTCTAAAATTGATCTTCTGAGTTTAGAACTTGAGTCTCGTGGTGATATCAAGACTAAGGAGTTAGCTTAAGGGTTTAGTTATTAGGGATAAAGTGGAGAGGTTACTTTGATGAGCAGCCTAGTGGTATAGGGTTAGCTTTATCAAAGTAGCCTGCTTTACCAGGTCATGGGTGGTTACTGCACCTCGCTCCTGGATCACGTCCGGCTGGTGGAGT
>SSNR01000776.1:62551-91868 GCA_006937965.1 Callopanchax toddi | reverse complement strand
TTTCCGATAAACCAGGTCCGTGCAGATTCCAATGAGCGTGCACCTGATCATCATTAATCCAAAATTGTAGACCTCCAGAGACAGACTTGCAGGACCCGCAATCTGATCCATTACGAACCCCACAGCTCTTGTCTCAGTCAGCCGCGGAGTCCCCTCCTCCGTTTTGAGAGTGTAAAAAATGTTATCCATTTTGTTGGGAAGCCAGCAAACCAAAGCCATATCAAGAAAAATAAAAATATTTAACCAGAAGGAATGAGGAAAATGCTCAGAAGACAAAAACAGCTGCAGGAGGAACACACAAGGGAGAGAAGGAACAGTGCGACTGCTCTCAACAGAAGCCGGAAGAAGAAGCCTAAAGCAGAAGGTTACATCATCGGCCGAGGTACGGGCCGGGGCTCATAACTGTCTAGTGCAGTATCTGGCCAGTAGAGGGGTGCAGAGTGCTGTCAAACATGAAACTGGTCAAGTTTCTAACTAAATAAGCATTGAGATCAATTTTAATGCTCTAACTTACAGTGTTAAATACTGCTCAGTATTGCTTTAAAACCATGATGAGTTGAAATGCATGATTTTTAGATCTTAAAGTTATCAGCTTTTCCATTTGATGGATTTCATGAGTGTTAATAACAGTAATATTATAATGTGTTTTTATTAACATATATATATATATATATATGTGTGTGTGTGTGTGTAATTACATATATATGTAATTATCACTATATTAATAATTAAATTATTTAATTATTTATCTTTATTCGTATAGTGAATTTAACTCATGATAAGTTAAAATTTGTTTCCTACAGAATCCTCTCAGAAAAAGGTTGAAGCTCTGGATCTTGTTAACGCCCATCTTCTATTCCTCTGATGTGATTGGCTGATTCTAAAACCTTAAATATAACTCACCCGGAAACGTCCGAGAGTTACTGCAATAATGCTAAACTGAACAGCAATGATAAGTCAAGCCAGACCTATCACATATAACTTTTTAGCTGCATTAGAAGCAACCTTTTTAATCAAGCAATCCATAATTTAACTACTAAAACTCCAGACTTGGACATTAAACCATCCTGATGTCTTGCAAGCTTTATTTTACTGATGCACATCAGGGAGATTGCATTCTAACCTCTGCAGATCTCAGAGGAGTGGTTCCTCTGCTGCTCATATTTATACTATCCTTAGTCTTATCAAAACACGTCACATCGGCAGATATGGCCTTTCCCAGTTGTTTGCCAGTCTATGGCTGTGTTCAAATTCAGCGGTAGGATGCTTATGAGGACGTGGACTTGCTGGTCTACCTAGGTTGGGTCCTTGCTCGACCGCTCAGACCGGAAATACACGGCTCTGAATTCGGACGGTCTAGCCTCATACTTATCCCCGCCCCTCAGTCCAGTCGCTTAGCAACCGTGACAGCGCTGACAGGCAGGCTAAAGCTTATAAAATGGATCTAAAGAAACACTTTAAAGGTGTGGTTTTCTGGGTTGTTTTATAGTTTTGCATTGTTCTCTAGTGTAATTCAATGCTATCTATGTAATTTTTATAAAGAAAGAAGCTTTGATGCTTATAATATAAGCTTTAGAAGTTTCCCATCTGACACCTGAATTTGAAACAGCAGGATTCTCATTAGTATTCATGATATGCACAACACTCGCTTCTGATTGGATGACCGAAACGTCAATACTCCACCCCCCGAAATGTCCGGAGATACTTTGGAAAGTGAAAGATTGAAAAAGTTAAACACCCAAAACAGTAGCTTCTAGTCTTTACTAAAGATTAGCTTTGAGGGAGCCTGCTTCCTGCTAAAACTCATTTCCTCAGTTTCCCTCCTCTTGTTCTCCTCTTGCTGTCTGTCGCTCCCCTCCGACAAGGGGGAGGGGGGGGTCGCACAGCGTGGTGCTGACCGACCGTGGCTTAAACACAAACACACACACACACAGAGGGAGGAAAAAAACAGAGAGAGAGAGTAACCTGCGGCAGCCAGCCAGCCAGGTACAGTATATCCCCGAGTTGGGAACACTGTCTGCGTTCCGCCATGTTGAATTTTCAACAAAAACAAAAGCTAGCAGCTGGGCGGACCGAAAGGCGTTACCATCTCAGTGAATACACGTTGTGAGTCTTGTGACGTCAAAAATTGCAGAAATGCTCTCCCGCATTTTTAAGATTTTTTTTCAGAGATTCTGTTTTTTTCTTAATAACCAGGGAACAGAGAGTTTTCATGTTTGGCCTACATGACAGGCTCAGGGGGACCTATTAGAAACTATGAAGACCTGAAAAAAATGGATTCTGAATAAACCACCCCTTTAAGCTCTTTTATGGTGACTTATTTCCTAAACTTTCATTTAAAACATTCAAGCTAGCTTACATTGATTTCTTGTCTTAAATTACATAAAAATAAAACATTTTGTGGAGATTTTAATTATTAAACGTCATATAAAGATAAGCAAAAAATTCCTAAACACAAGCTTTTTATAATCTTTTGAGAAACTGACATTTAAAACTGTACTGCTCTCTGGTTTCTCTGCTCCTGCTGCAAAATTGATGAATCAGTAGAATCCAACGGGACTTGTGTTGTAAATTCAATAAAGTTGAAAAACAAAACAAAATGTAGAATCCAACGGCCGGCACGCAAAGCATCCTGGGATAGCCTTGGCCAGCGAGGATACACCAGACCCATCCTCGAAATTGGGGTGGAGCGAGGACGCATTTGAGGATGCATGGATGAGTATCCTTTGAATTCAGCACTCGTTGCAGCGCTGTGACGTCATCGGCCTCGAAATGCGTCCTCATAAGCATCCTACCCCTGAATTCGAACACAGCCTATGTCTACAGTGGTCATGACCTCCTGTCAGTAAGACCTGGACCTTGATCCTGTTGTTTCTGCCTCAACAGAGAGAGAAACATGTCCACTATTGATTAATGCATCTGGTTGTAACTAACACACATTAACAAAGAGGAACTTTATGTTCCTACAGCATAGTATACAAATAAATATGTATAAAAAGATAGCACTCTTATTAAGTGGAACAGAATGTTCTTTAGAACAAGGACTTGCAGAGTAACACATTTCTCTTCAGGACTGAACCGGCAACCCTCCGGTTACAAGACTGGCCACTCTACCAACTGAGCTACACTCCGCCCTATATTTGAACCCTTTCCTTGTCATCAGTCAGGACTTATTTAGTATCCATTGAGTCAGGCTGCTGTCATCACTATATCTAACAGACCTCTAAACTGTAACGTTAAAACCAAATAATCATTTTAACAGGTTAACCCTGGACAAATAAAACAGAATAGGTGGAAATTCTGGCTTTGTGACTGATGGATAAGAGTATGATTATTATATGACCAACTGTTGGTGTGTCTGATTTAGTGACTTATAAGAACTTTGATTTAGAAAAAGAGCCATCATATAATTATTACTTAATTTAATCCACTAAAATAATCTTAGGGAGGAAGAAAGGTCTGACAGCCTGAAACAGCCACAAAGAAGAAAAACATCAAGATTTCAGCTGAAACACTGAGAATAAAAGCCAAAATAAATAAAACATTATTATTAGTTTCCAGACCAGGAATCAAACCCAGATCACCACAGTGACAGCGCCAAATCCTAACCACTAGACCACCAAGATTGTTTTGATGTGCTGTTTGAAGAACAGAAGCTGTGCGGTGTCACTCCATCGCACAATAGCACCATGGAAAGAATATGAACCCCTGGATTTACTATCCGGTCCGGACAGAACCAGCAGCATCTGGACCGCTTTTATATAGAGCAGATCTCACCATACCCTTCATTATAATCATTTTTATAATATTCACTCAGTGAGTAATCCTACCTGCCGATGCTTGGTGCTGATCTTGCTTCTGACTGTGGCATTATGTCTCACCCTTCACCTAGGACCAATTTAACATGGGAGACCCTACCAGGGGCACATACCCCAGACAACATAGCTAGGATAATTAGAGATTGTTTCCATTGCTTGGTGCTGCACAAAAACACCCAGACCTCAAACTAAAGAAACACCATTCTGCAGCACTACTTCTGTTTATTAATTACATTTGAACAAATTTGGATGCATCTAACCAGACAAACAAGGAGAGAAAATACATAGGACAGAATGGACTGAAGGCTTGCTGCCTGTCCTTGGGTTTATCATGAATGAAGGCTGGTAAAAAAAGAAAAAGAAAATGAACAAAATAACATGAGAGCTGCCTTGGTGAGGCAACCTTTCAAGGCTAGAATAACAGAGTCCACTCGCCCACCCATGGATAAAACCCTGATGAACGAGAACCCATTTAGAGCCTTTCATTCTGAAAATGTAAAGACAAAACATATTCAAAAAGGACTTTAAAGAAGATGGTTTCATCCACCACCAGCAGAACAAGCAACAAGTAAGGCTTCTACCCACTCCTTCATTTTATAAACATTTTAATTAACAGCTTCTGATTATCAGTTTAGAGGAGACAACGGTATAAACTTTGATTTGTGGCTCCAGAAGGAGCAAACAACTCATTAAATACTAAAAAACTTATTAGGTTGATACCTAAATATCGGATGATCTGAAGGAGAACAAATCTGTGAAGGTTGCATTAACAGAATTAACCTCTAAGAAGAAACATGTTCTGGAAAAAAGAAATATTTCAGCTCTGGATTGTTTTAATTAAAATATTGAATCAGAAATGAAGATTCTGAATAAATGTAACTAAAACTGCGTTAATCACCACCACTGCTCCTGTGGCGTGTTTCTGGCAGACTTTATGAACAACTCCTATTTTCCATTATAACACACTCATTGTGAAAATGCTCTATAGGATTAAGTTAAAATCAGGAGCAACTGCCTTAAATTCTCAGAACATTTTTGAGTTTTTTGTTTTGGACAACACATTTTGTTTTAAGTTGCATAACCCCATATGGAAAAGATATATAAAAAGCTTGGTGCTGATCTTGCTTCTGACTGTGGCATTATGTCTCACCCTTCACCTAGGACCAATTTAACAAGGGAGACCCTACCAGGGGCACATACCCCAGACAACATAGCTAGGATAATTAGAGATTGTTTCCATTCCATCCCCAAAAAAATTAGCATCAGCTTTAGTTTGGTTCATGTATTGTGCATAATATTGTGTATAAGCCATATATGATTTACTCCTGAAAGTGGCACCTTTCATATTCTTTTCATACATGATAATAAAGATCATATAACAACTATGTAAAAACTATGTATGAGGTTTATAAGAAAAGTACATGTCAAAGTATGTTTTCCATATATGTTCCATATATTTCTGCAGTTTTTTTGTACATTTCTGTTATAATGACATATACTTTACATATATAAACAAAAGCTGTTATATATATGTTTTTTATATGTAAAGGGAATATAGTTTGCAGGGAAATTATTTCCCTTTTTTTATATGTTTTTACAAGTTTATTATAGGAATGTTTTCCTATGTTTTCTCTGTATGTAGAAGGCAATACATTATCATGTAAACTATGGGTTTTTTATATTTTTCATGTAAGAATTCTTAAATTTCACCTGATAAAAAACACATACATTTTCCTTGATAGAAGTAAAAAAAAAAATACTACGGTTTTGCATCAAAAAGACTAATTTTTTTTAGCTATTGCTGGCAAAAATCCCCATAAACAGAGAGGGCTTCAAACAAGTTCAGTTTACAGTGGTTGTTTTCCCCACCTGACCAATGTGCCCCTCAGTGCACCAGCAAAATCTGTGCTTTGCACAGGCAGTCAAAGTATATTAACACTTCTCAACCTTTTCTTTTCTTTAATCTGTGAATGGATGTCAAAACTATAAAACTTTCAATAAAAAAAGACACTTCTCAACCTTACATTCTTTCTTAATACAAAGTGTTCACTGCAATAAGTGTCCCCCAAAAACACGAAGAAATACAAAATTGGGGTTTTATCGCTTAAAAGACAAACGATCTGCCAACAGAACAAGAAAATCTGGCTTGTTAAGACTGTCTAACAAGTTAAATTACTGTATTGACCCAAATATAGGATGACCCCGAATATAAGACACCCCTTTTCAAGACTTAAAGCGGCTCTCTGGAGCATTTTTCTCTGTATCAAAGTTTTCTAAATGTTTTAAATGACATTTCAGGTCTAAACTATGATCTAAGGGTTGAGTTCCACAACATCTGTCATTCTGATGAAGACCCTCCTTCCTCCTAGAGACCCCTTTCCATTATTTCTTGCCGCCGACATTTTTTAGCCAATGAAATTCAAATGTCTGCATTCTCTCAACATGCACGCGCATCGACCAAACCTGTACCAGTAGGGGGCGCTGTCGTACAGGACGCTCCGTGTGTTTCTCTGTTTGCGTCTCAGCCTCACGGCTCATTTCTACTAAAAACCTACCCATTCTCCAGCTAAAGATGGATTTATTTTTATTTTTAAACCTTTCACCTCACAGAATGGCAAGGCTTGACAGGATTACACGTTTATTTTGGTCAGAAAGTTCATCCAGGGCCGAGTCAAGTTCAGCTTCAGAGTCCAGCAGCAGCTCGCTTCTAACAGAGCTAATATCAGAAGCAGCAGGGACAGAGAGGGCTCATCAGACCCTCGTAGTGTTGGAATAATAGTTGTGAACTGTGAGTGATTAAACCCTACACATTGAGCTGTACAGTTCATGCCCGCAACGTATATGCGCCGTGTGCACGCACGCACACGCGACCGGACGCGCGTGTCGAGATGTTTTGAGGAGGAGCCTTTGGACGCTAGATTCAAAAACTGCTCTCTTGATGAAATCCTCCAGAGTGCTGCTTTAATCTTCAGAAAAAGACTCAATTTAATTTTTATAGAAACCATTTTTGTTTAAAATTTGAGAAAGTAATTTAAAATACCTTAACTAGAGATCTTTAATATTTCCCTATTAATACAATCACAAAGATCTGTAATGCATATTCTAGTGTGTGTGGGGTTCTGTCAGGAAAGACACTACAGATCCTGAACAAAAAGGGGTGTAATTACCTCAAACTACTATCAGCATGTGTCACTGGTTAGACCCTGAGTACAAGAAGACCCCACATTTTTTTTTAACAAAAAAGACGTCCTATATTCGGGTCAATACAGTATCTAACCTCAATGAACCCACAAAAATCTTTAAATGAGAGAAATTTCACTTAAAACAAGTCAAATTTTACTTATACAAATACTATGAGATTTATTTCTGAATATGCAGAAAAGTATTTTTAAATTAAGGAGGTCACTCCAAAACCAAAAGAGGGTATGTGTATGTGTGCATGTATGTTTTCATGTGTGAGATAATTAATGGTTTAGTGTGCTTTTTAATTCTTACATGTTTGTGTATTGTATGTGTTATTTTATATTTTATCTGCTGTGAAGCACATCGTGTTGCTTGACAGGAAATGTGCTTTATAAATAAAGTTTGATTTGATCATTTTCACAGCCGTTTCATTAAACAGTGAATTTCCTCCAATAGACTCACTAATGTCAATTTTGGGGCTCTGGAAAAATCACC
Organism: Callopanchax toddi; assembly: GCA_006937965.1. Taxonomy (NCBI): domain Eukaryota; kingdom Metazoa; phylum Chordata; class Actinopteri; order Cyprinodontiformes; family Nothobranchiidae; genus Callopanchax; species Callopanchax toddi. Next base: position 84,372 of record SSNR01000776.1, on the reverse strand, counting down.
TCTGAACAGGAGCTAAACAGTCAGTCATGTATGGTTGCTAGGGAGAACAAGCTAACTTTTTGGCATATCATTATAGTCACTTCTATTAACCATATTATATTTATAAAACACTAATAAGCATTGTTTGAAACTAGACCTGAATGACTTACGTATTATCGTCAATCATAAAATACTAGTACCTTTTGTTTTTAATTTTAAACTTCTAAAATACAAAGCATTTGAAATGTGACTTTAAAACAGTTCTGTGTTGTAAAACATTAATGTTGTTACCTTGCTGGTGGTCTTTTGGTGATAATAGGTCTGGTTCAAGGAATCTGAGATTTGGTGGCATGCGTGTTCTTCTGGGCATTTATTGTTTTTAAATATTCTGATGTCCATTCTGTGAAATACATAACAGTAAAAGAAACAATGACATTATTATTCAATAGTTAACTTTAACATTGCAACAAACAGGATGTTGACATATGTTGTTCAGTATGTTAAAAACCTAAAGGAACAACAGAGAGGGTAAATAATATCTCCAAATACATACAATCAAACAAGCAGATTTCTATAAGAACTGTATTTTTGTGTAAGACATCTTAAGACTGCTCTACACCTCTGCTCATAGAAAAAATACAAAGTTTCATAAGGTAGCAGCTTAGAAATAACTGAATGGCACAACTGTGTAAAAAACATGTTCATTTTGTCTTGTATATTTCACAAGCTCCTTGATAAGGCTCATAGACTATATAAAAAGTCAAATATAGAAAATTATGGTAAAAGCACATAGCATGAATTTAGTGGATCAAAAAATGCATATTTATATTCCAGAAATGGCATTTTTAATTTAAAGTAAACATATCAGCAATTGTAAGATTTGTAGGTTCACAAAACCTGCTTTTTAATATACTGAAAATCGAGGCCAGTAAAAAATGTTTTAAATTAGTCAGAAAATGTTTTACCTCAGTTGAAATTAGAGCCCAATTTAGCTCTCTTAGCTAGGAGTAAAATATATATTTTTGGTATACAGTAGAAAAACCAATCACGTAATAATGTCATATTGCTGTATTTTTATTGCTGTACTAATAAGTACATTTGTATTTTTTATGTATAGTTTTTTTTTGTAAAATCATTTCCTAATAATTTTATTGCAGGACCCACCATAGCCTACTGTTCATGTTTCTATAACTTTTTGTACAGGTGCTGCTCATAAAATTCCATTCAAAAAGTGAAATTTGTATATTATCTTTTATGTATTTTATTTACCTTTACTCTTTTTAACTTCTATTTTTATGTATTTTATCCACCAAGACATGGCACCTCAAACCATCACTGACTGTGGAAACGTCACACAGGACCTCAAGCAACGTGGACTCTGTGACTCTCCTCTCTTCCTCCAGAGTGTGGGACCTTGATTTCCAAAGTAAATGCAAAATTTAATTTTATCAGAGAACACAACTTTGGATCACTCAGCTTCAGTTCAGTCCTTCTTGTCCTTATAAGAAGCATACTAGCAATATTAACAATCCAAAAAAGGGTTTTAAATAAAGGCATACACAAGAAGACCAATGGTTTGAGAGGATTTAAAGAAGCCATCTATGTCAAACGTGAAAAAACAACTTTAAACAGAGGAGGACTCAGATTTAATATTTCCATCACCTATCAGTCTGCTCTGAACTAGAGGCCGCATTGGCCGCTCTGAGGCAAGAAATGCGGCAGCCATCTTGGGCCGGTCACCCCATCGGCAGATTTCCAGCTGCAGTGACGCCTGATCTGCAGACTTTTGAAAGCAGGACTCGAGGGGTTACTTTTCAGAAGTAAGATTGAACAGTTTGATTGTTTGCATTTTGTAAATATAGTATTACTGTATCGTATTTATTTATGTCCACTGGCGAAATCTTAGCTGGCTAACGTTAGCTACATGTTTAGTGCCGGTGTAGTCCGGTTAGAAAGCTGAGACTAAAGGGACAAATAATGGATAAAGTATTACTACTAAATGTTCTGTTGTTTTTAATGAGACGGAGTTTCAGACTTTTGCACAGTACTGCATGGGAAGTCTGAAATGCTCTAAATAGTCTGTAGGATTTCTTTATAAACTATATTTATATTTGAGATGTTTGAATAACCTGAGCATCTCAGGTGGAGCAAATTTACTTCAGCAGAAAATACCAGAGGAGATAACAGTTTAAAGCAATACTGAGCAGTTTTTAACACTTTAAGTTAGAGCATTAAAATTGATCTCAATGATTATTTAGTTAGAAACTTGACCAGTTTCATGTTTGACAGAACTCTGCACCCCTCTACTGGCCAGATACCGCACTAGACAGTTTTGGGGCTCGACCTGAGCCTCCAAGATGATGTCACTTTCTACTTTACGGCAATAGTAACCGGTCTAGCAACGCTAGGGAGGACTCCTGCCGAGGAGGGATCGTTTCAGCAAGCGTTTCACAGTTTAACCAGTCTACATGGGGAAATGTTGTAGAAAATAATGTTCGGGAAGATTTCCTCAACGCCACCTCACAGATAAATAAATATATAAATAATTCAGCCCAAACCTGATAAGTCCTGAATGTCTCTGCGAGCTGACTCAAGCACGGTGAAGCCGGAAGGTAAAAACTGCAAACCAGATAGAGTAGGATGATTATGAAGCCGACAGGTGTACTCTAAATCTGTACACTGTAATCACCACATTATCTACTCTACATACTAGAAGTCACCAAAATCACACAGATGCTCACAGTACATATATACTACAAGTCTCAGCTTCTGGAAATGTGTTTTTTTTAATGATTTTTGGTGAAATATTGTTTATTATTTTTTTCAATAACTCCACCACTGTACACTCTGCTGACACCAAACTCACAGAGATGATCACAGGACATCTCCTCTCTATACTACAAGTCTTAGTTCTGTCGAAAAACAATCAGCTGATTTGTCTACCTGGATGAGTCTACCTGATTAACTGCAGCTGTCTGTTGTACAGGTTTAGAGTTCCTAGTAAATATAATAAAAAATATTAACAAAATATAAACAAAAATCCCCCAAAATTATATTTTTAGAATGCAATCTGAAGAGAAGATGTCTATTGACACTATGTATAAGTTTGGTGAAAGTACAGTGTAGAAGAGTGTAGTAATTTAATTTTTACTTAAGAGCTGTCAACAGAGTGGTAATTTGTAGACAGTCCCTGCCCACTCCGCAGCGCTTCAGCTGACTGGACCAGCGATCAAAATGTATAAAGTCTGCAGCGGAGGAGGGATGGTTTTTATAAAAACGAGGTTGTAGCTTGTAGACCACCTTCCTACGATTCTAATGAGCAGTGGCGGCCCGTCCATAGGGGGCGCTCGGGCGCCGCCCCACCAGTCCCAAGAGGAAGAAGAAGAGAAATAGGGATCACAAAATATAAAAAACTAACATAAAAATAAAACTAAATGAGCCATCCATTATGTATACAATAAGTGCTGTGTATAATCTGCATTTAGGTGTAGTTTAGAAAGGTTTTCTTACTATTTTTTACTGGACCGATAGGTCGTGTTTCTTTGGGTTCTACTGCGCATGTCTGGACGGGACGCCGTCCCAACATTGCGCATTGTTTTTTGCCCCTGACGCATGCGCACTGGTAAATTTTTCCTGACGCATGCGCACTGAGTGCAAAAAATAGGAGATCGCTCGGGACGCAGATTTTTTTTTTTTTTCAAACTTTATTCAACAGTTGACATGTACAAACAGTGGTTACAAATCAGCATGGTAAACTAAACATTGGGAGAATGTGTACATGTCGTGATCATATTTGCGAGAAAAAAAACAATAATACAATAACTGAATAATAGCTGCATCAAAAGGAAAGGCAAACAAATAAAAGTAAAATAAAAATTGTGAAAAACAAAAACCACAAAAAAAATAACCTTAGCTTTAGTTTAAGTATCTTCAAAGATGTCCAAGTCTTCATATGCTTGAAAGAGAAACACAGCCCATTTGCTTTTCATAATTTTTAGAGTCTTGAGATAATTGTCTTTGAGGTTTTTCATAAAGACTGAGAAGTAAGGTTTTATCCTTCTCCATCTGGCACAGTGGATGAAGAATTTAGCTTGGAGGATCATGTTGTTTACAATCAAATTACACTTCTTGTCCTTTAAACAGATACCAAAGGTGATATTTTGTCTATTTAGGGGAGCAGGTAGAACAATTTTTGTACATAACCAGTCTTGTAACACTTCCCAAAATAACATTGAATACACACAGTCGAAGAAGATTTGGTCTGTTGTTTCAATTTCTGTTTGGCAGAAATTGCAGTTATTGAAATCAACATTAAATCTTATTCTTAACAGCTCATTGGATGGATATATATTATTTAAAATCTTGAAGTGAACTTCCTTCATTTTGGGATGAACAGGAAAGTTTAAGTAACAAGTTCTCCACTTTTTAACTTTATCTCCTGAGAACAATTGAAGTATAGAGTTTTTATTTGCACGTGCAGGGTGAAGAATTGCGTTTAAGTGAAAACGTAACAGTTTATTTGATAATTTCTCATTAAGGAATTCTTGATCATTGATTAAAAGAGGTGGGAGAGTAATACTGTTATCTGAAATGTAATTATTACAGATCAGGTGCGTCATTGTAAATGGGATAGCTTGTCTTACCCTGTCAAACTGTTGTTGTGAACACGTAATGTATTTTGTACAAAAGCTACAGTAGGATAACCAGTAGGGATGAGCGAGTACTGCATTATCTGTATCTGTATCTGTTCAACTACCTAAATTATCTGTATCCGTATCTGTACTCGGAGTGGGTGGGGCCTAAACCGGAAGTGGGCGGACCGCGAACCAGAAGTGACGTCATTTGCCCGGAAGTGGGTGTGGCTTAAATCTGTACATTATTTTAAGTCTGAAATTGATATAATTGATCAGAATTAGCTTTATGTATTGTTTATTTGAAAACTATTTACAGAGCAGCCTCAGAATTAAGATTCAATGTTTTTGATCACAATATTAAAGGCTGGGTTTTTCAGCCTTTTTTGAGCCAAGGTACACTTTGTTATTGAAAAAAAATCACAAGGCACACCATGGGGTGGGGGGGCTAGTTACCAGCCTAACATAAAATCCTAACACCTGTCAGAACCTCCCAGACCAGAGTCACAAACCCCCCAACATTCACCAGGTTGAATTTGGTCCAATCAAACATTTTTAACACTAAAACATATTGATCTATCAGGACTGCAGCTGTTTACTAAGGCTCACTCTGTTTTAATAGTTTTATTGTAGAAACCTTCTCATCTGGTCACCTGACAATAAAGGATTAGATTTAGTTTACAGGTGACCTGATTAACTGTCTTTTTTTTAACTAAATCAAATCACTTCAAACTGATTTTTTTTCACCTGTCAAAAAGTGATTGTAGCATCCAGTTTATCTGTAATGGATTAAATCTGCCTTAAAATGACTTCATTTCTCTCCTGTTTATTTTATTATCCATGTTACAGCATGCAGGGCTCTTCATCATGTTTTAGTTAAACTACTTGTGGGTCTTTTTAAACATTAGAATTAATGTGAGTCTCTGAAAACAGCTGTAAAGACGAATCTGATAAAGTCACTGACAGATCAATGTGTTTTAGTGTTGATGATCTGTTTAATTTTAAGCTGTCAGTCACGCAGCTGGGAAACACGGCGCGCGCTCCTATTCACTTTATGAATGACAGGCGCGCGAGCACGGCTGAGTTCACCTGACGCGTGACAGGTGGCAGATAACGGGACCTTCGTCCTTCAGCCAATGGGTCTCAGACCGGTTTTACGCATATTTTTTTGCCAAATGCGCATCATCACACAGGAACAAAGCAAAATGATGATGATCCGACCCAGTGTTAGTGGACCCGCTGATCTACTGGTTTTATGGACCAGGCAGATCAAAGTATGAATTTTAAAAGTCTGGACCGTCGCTGGTCCACCAGGAAACGATCGGGTCACCAGAGCGTCCAGATTGACGCGGAGCCTCCTTCTCCTCCTCGCTGAACTCCTCACTCACTGGGAGAACGCGTCCTGTCAGGACTGAACCTCTAAGCGGACTTTCCGTCTGCTCGAAGAACCGCTAGTTTCCCCGCCGCCGCTCCTGGCGGTCTGCGCGTACAGCTGTTCTGACCGAGCAGAGCTAGCGGTTATGGGCACGGGAGAGGTCCGGGGGGCGGAGCTGGAGCGGGTTACTTTTGGGCCTGATGAGGGCCTGGATGAACGCCCTCCCCGCCTCCTCCTCTTCCTCCTCTCCACAGCTGACGGGTGCGGGGCGCTCAGTGTGACTGGCCACTCACAGAGCGTGAACACAGTCAGTTGATGATTTCCTTCAGCACGATCACGAATAATGATGCGTTTTATTCGGATTCGGCTTGGACTCGTCAAAAATGCATTATCCGTACCGGATACTCGTCTGAAACGAGCATTCGGCTCACCCCTAATAACCAGGCACCTCGTTCATCAAGAAGATGTGTTATTGACCAGACATTCTGGTCCATCCAGTGTTGCAAGAATAAAGATTTTCCTTTATGAAGAATATATATGTTATTCCATATGGGGGAACCATGTGGAGTGAAATTGTGTGTATACATTAGTTTCCAACTAAGCAAGACTTGTTTATGGAAAGAGGATAGTTTGACTGGGAGCTTCTCTACTTTAAAATCACACCTTAGAATAAGTTCAATTCCTCCTAGTTTTCTAAACAGAGCTCTTGGGATACAGAACCACATGCTGTTATTATTGAGTATAAATGATCTTAACCATTTTAGTTTTAATACTGCATTCAAGCACTCAAAATCAATAGCAGTCAGACCCCCATCCTCATAATTTATTATTATTATTGACTTATTGATGTAATGTACTTTATTTTTCCAAATAAAGTTAAAGTTTAGTTGGTTAATAGTTTTTATATGTTTATTGGATATTGCCATTGAGTAAACAGGGTAAATACATCTGGCTAAGGACTCCATTTTAGTTAAATAGGTTCTCCCAAATATTGTCAGGTCACGTTGCAGCCATGCATTTAATTTAGATTTACATTCATTAATTTTATCTTTTATATTTAAAGTCTCACTGAGTGCATTGTCTTTTGTTATGTGGATTCCAAGATATTTAACTGAAGGTTTAATAGGAATGTTGTAAGCTACAGTAAGATTAGTATCATGTATTGCTAATAATTCACATTTGTTATGGATGAGTGTTAATCCTGAAGCTTTTGAAAATGAATTAATTGTATCTAATATTTTTGGAATTTGTTCTAGGTTTTTCAAAAATATGGTAGTATCGTCTGCAAGTTGACTAACTATAATTTCTTGGTCACAAATAGATAATTTGTCAATTTCTGAGTTTTTGATAAGGATTGCAAGAATTTCAGCTGCCATAATAAATAGAAAGGGGGACAGGTTGCATCCTTGCTTTACTCCTCTCTTTAAGCTAAAACGAGGAGAGGTACCTTGAGGGAGTGCAACTGAGCTAGATGTGTCATTATAAAATGTCTTAATAATATTACAGAATTTGGGGCCAAAGCAAACAGATTTAGGGTATTGAAGATAAATTGATGTTCCAACTTCCAACATATCAAAGGCTTTGCAAAAGTCAAGAAATAAGATGAAACCATCATCTTCTATTAAATGATTATATTCCAGCAGGTCTTGTACTAACCGTATATTATTGTGAATTGATCTTTTGCGCATAAAACCTGACTGTGACTCACTAATAATCTGATCAAGTCCTTGTTTTAGTCTGTTTGTATATACAGTATGTGAGAATTTTATAATCATTGTTAAGGAGTGTAATTGGTCGATAATTATCTAAACATTTTTCATTTTTGCCTGGTTTGAGGATAAGAGTTATAACTCCTTGTTTCATACTTGCTGGAAGTGTACCATTCAAAGTTATTTCTTTGAAAACTTGAAAAAGTAGATCTCTAAGTTGAGGCCAAAAGTGTTTATAAAAGTAAATTGTCAGGCCATCATTGCCAGGGGATTTATCAGATTTCAGATGTCTGACAGCCTGGAACATTTCTTCAAGAGTTAAGTCACATTCACAGTTATCTTTAAATTCTTCATCTATGGTGGGAATATAACATTTAATTTTATCAAGGAGGAAGTCACAGTCTTTTGCTGAGAAAGATGAGTTGTAAAGGTTTTGATAAAAGGAGCTGATTTCATTAGCAATTACAGATGGGTCTGAGCATTCGTTTCCATTGATCATCAGGGTTTTGATGGAATTTCTTTCCTGTCTCCTTTTTTCTAATCTACAGAAATAGGATGAGTTTTTTTTCCCCCTGTTCCATCCATTTTGCGCGTGACCTAATATAAGCACCTCGCGCTTTATTTTCATATAATTTATCAAGAGTTTGTTGCAGAGATAGAAACTGATTTTTATCTATTTCTGTTAGGTTGACTTTGGTGGTTATCTTGTGTATTTCTTTCATAATATTTTCTTCTTCTAGGTTAGTTAGTTTTTTATTTTGTTTACCATATGAAATTGAGAGGCAACGTATCTTATATTTTAAAAATTCCCATCTGTTGATATTTGAGGAGAATGAGGCATCATGTAGGATTTCCTGAATAGTTTCTTTCACCATGTTACAATAATCATTATGATTCAGAAAGTTAGAATTAAATTTCCAATAGCCTCTTCTCTGAGCCGAATGCTGATTGGGAGAAATTGTGAGGAAAATACTTGAATGGTCTGTTAAGGGTGCTGGGGAAATTTCACTATTTGAATTTTGATTAATCATTTCATTTGCAATTAACCAATAATCTATCCTTGATTTGGCCATTCCATTGGGTTTGAACCAGGAAAACTGCTGTAAAGTTGTATATTTCTCTCTCCACGGATCATAAAGACCAAGATTATTACAAAAGGTCCTCATTAAAGAATTAGGAGATGGGGTTGAAAGTTTACTGGGAGATCTATCTAACCATTCATCTAGGACAATATTCCAGTCTCCACCTAAAATTACATTATCTGTTGAGAATCTAATTTTTAATTGAGAGATAGTTCTGTTTATGTCCTGAAGGAGGATTTTGTTTCGTGCAGCATTATTGTATCCATAAATATTTCCCAAGATCAGCGATGTTTCATCTAATATTAATTGACACACAATCCAGTGGCCATCCTCGCTTACTTTACTCATACCAATTTTTCCAGGGCACTTGTTAAAAAGAATTGCTACTCCTGCAGATTTTGATGTGCCATGTGAAAAGATTATCTTGTCTCCCCATTGACTTAACCAAAAATTTTCATCAGTTTTTACTGAGTGAGTCTCCTGGAGGAAGATACAATGTGGGTTTTTACTTTTGGCATATAGAAAAAGGGCTTTTCTCTTCAGGTTATCTTTGATACCTCTGGTGTTTAAGGTTAAAAACTTAAAATTGTTTCTTAATGACATTACAAATATCAAGGAGAATAAGAAAAAAAAGGTAGAATAAAACAGAAAATTAAATTAAATCAGATGCAGCTATACACCTAAATTTGGTGAAGAAAGTGAGGATCTTGTTATATAGTTATATAGGGTCTCTGCCTGAGATAGCTATTGAAACACGTCCCTTTATAACATTTTTTTAAACAGTCCTAGGACAAACAGTGGTTACTCATATTAAATTAAGTTTATCATTTTTTTATCCTGTTAACCATGTTGAAACTCCCGTTAAGTTAAATAGCGAACAACAGTGTCGGGTTGAACTTTAACTGGAATGAGGAATAAGAGTAGAACTAAAGCATATTACGGATATGAGAGAAGTAGATGATACTCTCGACAGCAAGAAGATGTGGAGAGAGAAAGAAAACAAAACAAAAGCGTTAGAGCCACATGTTTTCAGGCAGTAACACTGTGACCATCAATGACAGCAGTGCGGCCTTTGTAGTAAGCCGTTTTACCCAGCGACCTGGCTTCCTTTATCTTCGGCCAAAGTTTTTCTCTTGCCAGTCGATCCTCTCTGATGAAGTCTTGGGCGAAGCGGAGACCTTGATCGGAGCAGACAGTTGAATTCTTTGTTTTTTTCCAGACCTCATCTCGATGGCACCTCTTCACAAACTGCATGATGACCTGTCTCCGACGACCCTTCTCTCGTCTTCCTACTCGGTGAACAGAGTCGATGATGTCTTTGATGTTATCCTTCCATTGTGGGATGATTTCGACAAGAATTCCTTCAACTTTAACTCGAATATCTTCTCCGTCTTGTTCATCTACTCCAGAGAGCCGTAGATTCCACCTGCGTTTGTATCTGTCGGCTTCCAAAAGTCTTTCTTTCATGTCGATATTTTCTTTTTTTAACATCTCTTGTTCTTTCTCCAGGGTGTCGATCTTGAATTTACACTCAAAAATTTCTGCTGCATTGCATTCCACTCTTTGAATGACTCCCGCAAACATTTCTGAGTTTTCTCTGAGTTGTCTCCCGAATTCTTCCACTTTGTTGTCCAGAGTCTGAATAGCCTTGAGGACATCAGATAGGGAAGGTTCAGCAGCCTCTGTTGCCATTTTTTTAGGAGGTGGGACTTTGGAAGGAGTCAGTATAGGGGACGTCTGGCATTCGTATTTGAAGCATTTCCTGTCGTATTTTTGCTACTAGCTTTAGCCTCATCCATTGTAGCAGCTTTTGCGGCGTAACTGTGGTGTGTTAGCACCTGGCTAGCGTCAACTTTAGCCGCAGGGCAAGCTTCTTTGCTGTTTGGCATCTTCAGTTATTATTAAGTCTTTTCTCTCATGAATTAACGGAATAAAGATGGTTTAAGGACTTGGTTTTGACGATATTAGGGTTGGTAATGAACAGAGCTCAAACCTTTCCGTGTGCTCCGATCGCCATCTTCACCGGAAGTCCCGCTCAGGACGCAGGTCTTCAGCGTCCCTGTGTGACATGCGCACAACAGCAGGAGTCTGGAGTGTTGCTCAGACCGAAACCGGAAGTTCTTGCTCTCTTTTTGATGGAGGGTAGAAAATGGATATTTATTCAAAGAATCCTTCTTTCCTGCTTGTGAAAACAAGTCGAATGATTCAATTTGTCTTGATTTCATCAACTCAATGGTGAGTGACTTCGTTTGTTTGTTTCTTTTTCTTAATGACTATGTGTCTGTCACGGATTTTCCCATTCAAAAACCCCATAGACGAAGCTAGCCGCGACTAGCAGTGCTAAGTCCTGATGAGTGAATTTATACCTTAAATAGCGACATGTGTTTGTTGAGGTGTATGCCGAATGTTAGAGAAATACAGATACTGCTGATTGAATACGTTGGTTTATGTAGTTTAGCCCGTTTTTCATGCGTTTTCTCTACTTTTCATTAAATTATTATGGCGTTTTAAGGAAGTTTGGTCTGACTGGGCTTGATGGGACTTATCAGTGGATTTGACTTTAATTATCATTAACATTAATTATCAGTGACATTAATTATCTGACTGTGTTATTTATAGATGGATTTATGTGTTTGTGGTGTCAGTAGAAAGCTAATTGCGAATATTAAGTTGTGTTTTTGACCTTATATAGGTCAGGTTGTTTTTTCCTTGAAACTCTTACTTCTGTTGTGACCACATTGTGGTTCTTTTTTTATTTTTATTTGTATCTTATTATATTGATATTATTAAGGTCTCCTTATGAAGACTTTATGATTTCTTTACTGCTTGATGTGTAGAATTAGACCTAACAGCACCACATTGTTAGTGAACTGGTGGTGGGGATTTTTACCAGCAAAATATTCAGTCAGATGAAAATATTTTGCTTCATTCCCTGCTCTAGTGGTGATGATATGTGATTATTTGCGCATCTGAAAACTGATTAGTAAAAATGCGCCCCACCCAAAAAAATTTCACCAGCCACCACTGGTTTCAGTCAGGACTTAACAGAATATGTTTCCTCATTGACCAGTTTGATGTGAACCAGGATTTGTTATTGTCATAACTCACCCTGGTCTGTGGGATGAATATATATATGAGGTCACTGACTGTGAGCACATCCAGATTATTGGTTGCTGTTCTGAACACATCCCACTCTGAAACCTCAAACTGTTGCTGTGCTGAAAAGTTACATCAAAAAACATTATCAAACAGTGGAAATGTAATAAGGTCAAGATTTTAAATAAAAATAATCATGCATGTTCAGTTTTGAGTGATCACTACTTTTGCATTTTCCACAATAAAAAGTTGTTATAAGTCACCAGCAACAATGTCAACCTTTTATTTTGTCAAATTTAAGTGTCCCAGTTTTTAGTTTTGAAGTTCTGGTCACCCTAGTTTAATCATACTTAGTTACAGTATATAATTCATAACACTTTGAAATGTTCTCCAAGACTTTGAGATTGGAATTTAAAAGAGGGATGTTTTAGGTAAAAGCTTGGTATAGTTAACATAATCCTCTTCAGTCACTCCAGTCACAGAGAATAACCTTTTGTCCAGTTAAAGGAGAATTAAAACCTCTTCATGTTGAAATGATTCAGACTGGATTAGTGGTGTAAAACCATCAGCAAACAGCCTGTTCCTAATATTTTTCACTGAAGTTTTAGTATTTACTGACTCACTTTTTTGTTGTCCTTCCACAGGTAAAGCATCAATAATCCAAATGTAGAAAACACACAAAGGATTAGTGGAGAACAGCCTATGTGAACCACCGTGGTAATAACAGACGAAGCTGAAAGCCCTGAAACCCCAAACACTTCAAACCTGATTTCACCCTGTTTGTGTAAACAGCAGCAGAGAGGCTGGTGATAAAGACTGAGTGGAGCTGAAACCTCCTCCCACTGTCAGAAAATAGGATGCACATAAAAGATAAAGACTTGTTGTTACCAAGCAGCTGCAAGGACCAACCTGGGTGGGTTTCCTTAAATGTGACCTTCCATTAGTTCCATTCCAGCTAGTTTATGTTAGCTTTACATAGCTGTTCACTGTCTCAAATGTTTAACGCTGAATGTGTGACTTTATGACCTGAGTTGTGTGAGGATCTAAAATTATGTAAACTACATTAAATCAGCCTCCAGGAGCTTTAACTACAGACTGACCTGATAACCAGTGTTTTGACCCAGCAGACCAACCTTTAGTTTTATAAACATTTTACCCTGTACATGTATCCATAATTTGTGTTACCTGTACAGTGACATTTTTAAAAACCAAAATACTGCTGTTTTAGCTCAAAATGAGAGAATACATTTTTAGCTAATGTCCAGTTGCAATTTAGCTTAGCAAAAAAGATAATTTAGCTAATTTGTTGTTTCTTTTGGCTATTTTGTTTGTCATCAAACAAAATTAAGGTTAAGGTTGAAACTTTAATTTAGCCTTTACTTTTTAACCTAAACTCACAATAAAGATTACTGACAGTCTCCTCATCTGCTGCTAATGATACTATTTTAGCTAACATTTTTAGGAAGCTAAAGTAGTTGTTCTTTCTATCCTGTTTGTGAAGTAAGCAGTTTTGGTTAAAATTGATGGAGAAACTTTAAACTGGATTCCCCTTGAAAAAGTCCTAGTTTGATTCAGACTCGTATGCTGTAATGTGGCCATTAACTTTGACCTGACTTTGATGGTAATGCTGCTCTAAAGGTTTGAAAAACATAAACAAAAGAAGGCAGCAGCTACTTTTAAACCCTGTGACTCAAAAGTTGAACCCTTGACAGCTTTGTTTCTGACTTTATGCTAATTGTATTAACATTTATTTAGTAGTATTGACTCATAGTTTTCATGATAATCCCTTTATAATCTAGAGAGAACCATTTTTTCTTAACCTTGACACTGCCCCAATGAACCAAACAGACTGCCCCGAAGTGAAGGTCCCCTTCCCCATCTTCTTCTTCATCGGAGTAGTCAGTCTGGCTGAGAACCTTCTGGTGGTGGTGGCTGTCATACGCAACAGGAACCTCCACTCGCCCATGTACTGTTTCATCTGCAGCTTGGCTGCCTTTAACACCATTGCCAGTGTGACCAAAACCTGGGAGAACCTGATGATAGTTTTAGCTGAGGTGGGACAGCTGGAAAAGAGAGGAACTTCTGAGACCAAGATGGATGACGTGATGGACTCCCTGCTCTGCATGTCGTTTGTGGGCTCCATTTCCAGTTTCCTGGCCATCGCTGTGGACCGGTATGTAAGCTATTGAGTTAAGGAGAAACAATATTGCAATATTGAGTTCACACAAATGAGACGGAACGAGATTTCAATCATATTTTAAGAATTTTTCAAAGATCAAACTATTGCTGCAAGTTTCTTCAGTAAAAACTACAGGGCTCAAAACCAGTGTTAATTTTGGCATGAAATTTTAATTTAGTTTTAGTCTTAGTCTTTTGACTAAAATTCTTTTTCATTTTAGTCTAGTTTTAGTCGTCCAATTTGTTTTAATTTTAGTCTAATTTTAGTCGACTAAAATTCGGAACTATTTTAGTCGACTAAAATAGTATATAAAATTAAATATAAAATAGGCATATTTCACTAATATTAATATATTTTCCTCTGGTGCGTTTATTTTACATTTCTTTAAATGAATTGGGGTAACACTTTACTTTTATTAACATTAGTGCATTATTAAGTATTATATAAACAAATGGGCTCTTTATCAACGTTCCCAATATTGTTAATGACCCCAATTATAAGACACAGCCCTTTCCAAGACTAATCTTCAGAAAAAAAAACTAAATTCACTTTTAAAATAAACTATTTTGTTGAAAATTTGATTACGTAGTTTAAATATTATCTTATTTAGAGACCTTTAATATTTTTTTTATTAATTCAATCACAAAGATCTGTAATTCATATTCTACTGTGTGTTGAGTTCTGTCAGGAAAGACACTAGTGGTCCTGAGCACATAAATCCCATAATAATGCAAACTGTCAGAACTTTGCTCATGACATGTCAGATCAAAAGTCTGCAGGCTTTAACTCACAGAGTCTGATCAGCTGTTCTCACGCTGCGGTCTGTCTCCTCCCACTGAACGTGATCGCCACAACGCTCCGTCTTCGGTCATTTCACTCCATAACTCCATGTTTCCTGTCTCCCTGACAGCTGTTTGATCCTCTGCTGCATTCATTAAAATTAGCGTCATAACTCTGCCTCCGTTCTGTTCATGTGACCCACTTTTAATAAAGTTTGTTCCTGTTGGAGTCTGCTCTGCTGTTTACAAATTCCGGCGCGTCTCGACAAGGCGGACTCTGATTGGTTCCTTTCTCATCTACTTCCGATTGCTGATTGGTTCTTTGGTATGTTCGTCAAATTCTTCCCGTTTTCTGATTGGATTTCGTCAGTCAATTCTCGTCTCGTCTTTCGTTCCTGACGAAAATGTCCGCCGATTTAGTCTTCGTCATCGTCTTTTTCCGTTTTATATTTTTGAATTTCGTTTAGTTTTCGTTCGGCAAAATATATTCGTGACGAAATAAATAACGAAAATATTTCGTCTACGAAATTAACACTGCTCAAAACTGACTTTAAAAAGTGCAGGGGACATGTCCCACCATTATGTCAATGTGTCTCACTGTGATCTTTCAGTAATTTGCTTCTCAGCTTTCCTATGCTCCAATGCCTATTTTCTTCATATTTTCTTTTCTCTCAACTTGTTAAAAAAATATGGAATCCATCCATCCATCCATTTTCTGTAGCCGCTTAGTCCTCCACAGAGGGTCGCGGGGGGAGCTGGTGCCTATCTCCAGCGGTCAAGGGGCGAGAGGCGGGGGACACCCTGGACAGGTCGCCAGTCCATCGCAGGGCCACACAGAGACGAACGAGACAAACAACCACGCACCCACTCACACCTAAGGACAATTTACCAGCCCAATTAGCCTGACAGTCATGTCTTTGGACTGTGGGAGGAAACCGGAGTACCCGGAGGAAACCCACGCACGCACGGGGAGAACATGCAAACTCCACGCAGAGAGGCCGCAGAGCCGGGATGCGAACCCACGACCTCCTTGCTGCGAGGCAACAGTGCTAACCAACTGCGCCACCATGCAGCCAAAATATGGAATCATTTCAGTTAATCTTCACTAAAACCTTAAAGGGACTAGGGTCAGGATTAAAAAACAAAACTCATGAGCAACACACCTGGCGCTGCGAGTAACTGCAGCCTTGCAATTCACACCACTGACCACTTGGTGGTGAGTGAGCAGATTACCGTACTGACCCGAATATAAGACCCCCCTTTTCAAGATTGGTCTACAGAAAAAAAGACTCAACCCAGACCTATCCCAGATAGAAAAAAAGTTCAGTTAAATCTTTCTCACAGCGCTGTTTCCCTCCCTCCCTCTGTGTGTGTGTGTGCGCAGAATGGGTAGTTAACGTGAACGGAGGCGACGTGTCGGTCCCTCTCTTTCTCTCTCTCTCACTCTGTGTGTTTGAGAGTGTGTGTGTGTTTAGTGGTGCAAATGAAGATATGTGAGAGAGTGTGTGTCATGGGCATAACCGACGCGGGGTACGCGTGGGACATGTCCCCCGCACTTCCTGCGACAGTGCCTTCTGTCCCCCTCACTTTTTTCAGTCAAATAATCCGTTAATTTGCAGAAACAGATTTTTCCGAGCCATCTTTATACACACCTTAGGCTAACGCGAGTATCCAGTTGATCACCGACAGGTGCTGCTGGGCAGAAGAACAGCCAGGGCTGGACTGGCCATCGGGCAACGGTGGGCCAGTGGTAACTTTGGGGAGGTCCGGACCAAGACGAGCCAGTTGCTCGTTTTAATCTGCACTTCCTGTTGCAGTGTGCGCCCATACGGCCGCGAGTGTTCACACACGCCAACACCACTTCAGTCAACAGCCCCCACCCCAGGAGGACGTGAGAGGATGATAAACGGTAGGATTAAGGTACAGGGGTCCATAGGCTGTTGTCTGTGACTAGTGACCAGATCCAAACAAACAGTTGGGGCAAAGAGCAGGTTGGTTAGGGACAATGTGGGACATGTTAAATACTAAAGGATTGTCAAAATTTAAACATTTTACTTAAAAATTGCAACTAATAAAAATGATTTACCCTTTACTGAACTCCTTTAGGGAAATACAGATTTTGTCTCATGCAGACTGGGACTCAAACCCAGGTCTCCCACAGTTCTGCTGTTTTGTATTCTGTTTTGGCACATGGACATTACATGTCACAGAACGTGAGTCAAGACTGCCACCATGTTAACCTAATCTGCGTTGCTTATGATTTTTGTGGACCAATTCAGTTGAATATTTTTGCATGTAAACTGAAATAAAATTATATTTTTTACTGGCCAGTCCAGGCTCCTAGGTTCAAGCCATATCTAGCCTGTGCATTAATCCAGGCCTGATGATAAATAACTCAAGATACCTCTAAAAATGTGTCCCCCTCACTTCTGAGATGATGGTTTCGCCCTTGGCGTGTGTGAATCAAGTGACGCGAGCTGAGCCGAGCCCTCACCTGAGCATAAGTCATTCTGAGCTGAGCTACCCTTCGCTGAAAGCGCCCTCCCTGGGTCTGAAGTGAACTTGGCTAAACTGCCCATCGTGCATTTTAATCCCCAGTGGGCCTGTAACTTTGAGCTGGTCCGGAACCAGGACCAGTCTGAGCTGCTTCCCGTTTCTGCTGCTTTGAACAAAAGCCTGCATCCTCTGCTGGTTTGGTCGTGTAATGACCTAAAAAGACCTAGGCCACGATTAAGACGACCCCCCCCCTTCACATTTTTTTCAATGGAAAAAAAAACTCGTCTTATATTTGGGTCAATACGGTAATTAGTTGTTTTGTCTCTTGATGCATCATGTAGATCAGTTGAACAACACCGTACCACTGTACTTAACATACCGGTAAATGTCCTGGTTGCTAGGGATGAGCCGGATACCTGTTTCAGATGAGTATCCGGTACGGATAATGCATATTTTCTGAATACGAGCATCGTCCGAGTGAAACATGTTAATATCTGTGCTCGGGCTGAACGAAAATCCACATTGGATAACTGACTGACTGTTAGTGCTCTCTGCCCGGCAATCACACAGAGCGTCTAAGGAGATGCACACCTGGACCAGGTCCAGGTGTAGTGTGCACGTATCTGAGCAGACACGCAGTGCCCATGAGAAGCTACTGCGGCCTGCGACAAGGTCGGGACCTGGCAGGGCCTCCTGAACTGGACCGAACTAGTGTGTGGTTCAGAGTTGGTTCGGCTTGGAGGAGGAGGAGGAGGCAGGGGGACAGGCGAGTCGCAGACTTACTGCGGCTCTGCGTCAACCAGACTGGCTCTGGTGAACCCGAGTGTTTCCTGGTGGACTAGCGTTGGTCCAGACTTTTTAAAATCCATACTTTGATCTGACCGGTCCATAAAACCAGATCAGCAGGCCCACGGACACTGGGTCGGGTTATCATCATTTCGCATTGATCCTACGTGATGCGCATTTGGGAAAAAAAAGGTTGGTGTAAAAAACCCCTCAGCATAACTCGATTTTTGACAGTCTGAGAGGCTCTTTGTTTTTTTTCTCCCGTCACTCCTCCTCTCTTTGGCTGAGGGACAAAGGTCCCGTTATCTGATCACGCGTCCGGTGAACACTGCGGGGCCCACGCCTCTCATTATAATAAAGTGACCGGGAGTGCCGCCGCCCAAACTGTTTCCCAGCATAACTGACAGCTTAAAATTCAACAAATCAAACATCAACACTAAAAGCACATTTATCTGTCAGTGACTTTATCAGAAGGTTACAGTTGTTTTCAGAGACTCACATTAAATACTAAATACTTCAAAAGTAGTTGTAGTCAAACATAATGAAAGAGCCCTGCATGCTGTGACATGTTAAAATTAACATTAGAGAAATAAAGTCATTTTAAAGGTCCTCTATTATGCAAAATTCACTTCCTAAAGGTCTTTTCACAGTCATATCTGTCTCTAACACTGTGTATGAAATTTGCCGTTCTCACTTAGTTATTCTCATTTCTGTAAACAGTGTTTTGGGGCCAGGCTGAAACGGTCGGTTTCAAAAGTTGACGTCAGCATTTAAAAGTACCACTCCTATCTTGAGGATAGAGCTAATCACGAACACCTTTGGCTACCCGAGCCCCTCCCCCACTGTTTAAAACATGGGAGCGCGCATTCCAGCAAACCGTCATGGCCGACACTACGAGCAGAGAAGAGAAGAGCAGCTGCAACAACAAGCACAAAAGTCTATTTTACTACCTTCTCCTGAGCCCTTGAAGACAAAACGGATGGATTTTATTTTTGTTGGTAATATATACCCACAAAACTTCCTAAAGTGTGGGCCAGGCATTTCAAAGAGGACTGTTTATTTACAACATGGGAGCATAAAAATGTAGGCTTAGCTAAGGAGCAGAAACTGAAGAATGGATCCACTCCAACTGGTCGTGACACAACTGTAAAGGTAAGTGCTGGAAGTGATTTGATGGGTTTGTTAGCTGTGTAAGCCTGTCTGCTAGAAGATAGCTGATAAACATGTTAGCACTGCAGCTAGTAGCTGTACTGCTCTGTTAGCTCTGCAGCTAATGTAGCTCTGAGTGCTCAGAACTCACACTGGTGTATCTCAAGTATTCTGAGTCATATGAAGTAGTTCTGTCGTGTTTTGTGTTACTTTACTGTGTGTAACAGCAGGTTTTATATGGAACTAGGATTGAGACTTTAGTTTTGTACTTGTAAGTTATGTTTTGTACTTGTACCTTTTAGTTTTGTACTTGTAACTCATGTTTTGTACTTGTACCTTTTAGTTTTGTACTTGTAACTCATGTTTTGTACTTGTACCTTTTAGTTTTGTACTTGTAACTCATGTTTTGTACTTGTACCTTTTAGTTTTGTACTTGTAACTCGTGTTTTGTACTTGAAACGTTTTGTTTTGTAGTTGTAATTTTTAGTTTTGTATTAACCTATGTTTTGTACTTGAAACTTTCAGTTTTGTACTTGTAACTTAGTTCTGTGACTTGCACACATTTTAAAAAATATAAGTTTCAAATTACATGTTCAAATTGCAGGGTTTTACACGCGTCACAAAGCTATGAGTTACAATACACAAAACATTTTTGACCATATATGGCTTGCTCAGGAGGACCAATCATGAAAGAGGGAGGCAGTGCTCACAACCAAACTTGATTACAGTCACTCTTTACCAGTAGGTGGCAGTGAAGGTCCTTCACAAGTAATGCTGTCAGACAGAAATCCGTTTGTGAAAAATCTACTCCACCAGCAGCATTCTTCAGACGACCGATCTACACTGAAGGTAAGAACTAACTTCAACTCTTGTAAAAGTTTGAAGTATCCCTCTAGGCTTCACCTTATTTAGTTATTTAGTTTTAACTCGCTAAAACAAACGTGTGTTCAGTCGGCTTGTTATGCTAATGTGAGCTAGCAGGCAGAGGGTGGCCATACGTCCGGCTTTTGGACGGACTGTCCGGTTTTCAGGAGGCGTGTCCGCCGTCCGGCGCGCCCTTAAGACGGACGCCCATTTGTCCGGCTTTTGGCTGAATTATTTTCTTCACATGGTCCAGAGTCTCTGGTCCAGAGAAACAAATTGTGAAACCCCCGGAGAGCTCTGCTCAGCGTGCGTGAGGTAACTCGGGGTGCTCTCCGCACTCAGCTGTGCCCCAGACACTCCTCCTGGACCGGATAGAGAACTCGTGCTGCAGCTGAACCATGAAACAGGTCGACCAGAAACCGGAGCGGAGAAAAACAAACGGAGACCTCAGAGGTGTGCCATGTCGCGCCGTTATTTTGATTAAAAATCATTGTGATCACTCACACGGTGACCGCCACAGCGCGTCCCAGAAACGCGAGTCCACATCGGCACTAATTAAGATACACGCACCAGTTTTACTCCAGAGGGTCCAGGGTGGAGAAGCACAGAATGAGGAGATAAATCCCCACTAATAATCACACCTATGGTCTCTAATGAAAAAATTGAATGCGCCTAAAGTAAGCAAATCTGGTGATCAACAAGTAAAACTTTGTTTTTATTTTACAAAAAGAGCCCTAAAGATCATCAGTAATAGATCCCTCTAACCTGTTATTTATCAAATATAAAGTACTGACATGATATAGTTGACTTGAAAATATTACAATGTCCAAAGATAGTACCAACTAATATTCAGAAAATGTTTCAAGAAAAAGTTAGTAGTTATAATTGGAAAGGAAGTGAAGTTTGTAAAAAGCCTCAATTTAGAACCAAAAAGAATTGAATATTTCTGTAAATGGGGTAAAATAATATAACAACCTTGGCAAAGAAATAAAAGAATCAAAATCATTAATATATTTAAAAATGTATCAAACTGAGGGGTAAGGAATATGATGGAAACTGATTATGAATCTTTTTGTTTTATAAAAAGGGACAGAAAATATTTTTTAAAAGTTGATTTGCAAATTATATTAAAGTGATACAAAAGATTGTAACAGATTATTGGATGAAATGTGAAATAAATATCAGAAATGTAACTGGTTAAAGCCCAAACCTACTCAGATTAGCCATGTTGACGAGGTTGATGCAGGCAGACCAACCTATCAGAAGCAGCCTGGGAAGAACATTTTTAAAAAAAACTTATATTTTTGGAGAATACAACAATCATACTATGTAATGGGTTTGATATTATGTTCTATTTTTTTTTCTTTGGTCATCGCCGAAAAATGTCCTCCTTTTTGGTGTTGTGGAAATGGCCACCCTACGATGGACAATTAAAACTGTTAGGGTAAAACGTCACATGTTAGATGTTTCAGTGTTTGTTTTTGTGAGGTAATGATTAACTTTTCACACTGGCTGGATTTTGTTACCTTGCCAGAGGAGACTGGTGTTTTAGCCGGCTAGCTCTGTTGAGGCCTACTGTTAAACTGAATGAAGCCTCAAATGTTTGTTCTTTTACTTCAGAGACTCAGACCCTGGCAACATCTTAAGGCTCCACCGACCAGCAGCACCCCTCGTGGTCAAATGGCACCAAAAAGTG
>SSNR01000776.1:45177-61859 GCA_006937965.1 Callopanchax toddi | reverse complement strand
AAACCATTTTTCTAGTCCAAAGTGCCCCTTTTTGCAAAGCTTCTAAAAACGCTTTTTTTTTCATATGTGGACCTGTGACGTCAGCTAAGGGAGCTCCTAGCTAGGTGGCGCTGCTTACAGTGTTGTCAGATGTAGATAAATAAAGTATTTGTAGGATAATTTAACACTCTGTACGATCAATAATCCCATAAATATGATCATTTGAGCCCTTTGTTGTGTAGAGTTTGTGTAACAGATGCTTGTTTTAATCATTGTGTTAGATTTTTTAAAGCTAAACTACTTTAACATCTCAGACTGGCACCGCTCTAGTCTGCCAGCTGCCTGCTCGCTGTCGGCGATGAGTTGTTAGTTTTAGGTTAGAGCGCTCTTTAATCGAGTCGGTGTGTATTCATTTTAATAAAAAATGATAAATTATTATGTTTATGAATGCAAATCGCCAGTCTGTCAGGACACTGAGTCAACAACGGGACGGCTTCCTTACCGGTACGGTGACTTCTGTTTGGAGACGAAAAACCCCGGTGGTCCTGGTCTAGTCCAGGACTGGATGTGATGGAGTCCCACATACCGACGAAAAACATTCAGTGTGACTCTAAACAGGCGCCGTTACTTCGATCCATTCACCGGAACCGCTGTTAGCACACAGCAGCTAACAGGAGCTAACGGGGAGACTTGAGTCTCGTTTCCATGCCAGGTTTGGTACGGTTCGTGGTGGGTCGTAATCCGGTACCGGTCCGCGATTTCATGAGAGCATTTCCTTCAGGTGTCTGACCCTCACCTGGCTGGCGGGGTACAGTAAATCCATGCCGCGATGCTCTCCAGAGGGGCTTCCCGTTCCCAGCGGGGCTACCAAGAGGGTCTTCACGGCGGGGTTTCCAGCCTGACCCGACACTGTTTCGGTCAGCCTCGAACCGTTTAGCTGTATCCTGTGAAACTTTTTATAAACTCTTTCATTTCTTAACAATCCACCTGAACGCAGCTCAATGTTTGGAGCTCTGATGATCAAAAACCTGGTGCTAAACGCTGGTATTTTACCCAGACCCGAGTGAGGAGGTGGGTCACGGTCTACAGCTGGACCGACAGGGTACAGCCTTACAGGACTGATTGTTTTTATCTTTTTTTTTTTTTAATCTTAATAACTGCTCACTATAGTAATAAAGTAATAAAATAACGGCACTCTGGGGGTTTGTTTTGCTCGTCACAAGTAGTGATAAGTGGATCAGTTTTCTATATAGAGAACGAACGGTCTCCCTGAACTGTCGTCACTTCCGGTTTGGTGAAAAAATTGACAATTCTCACAAAAACGAATCCAAGAGCCTAAATAAGCTGAATTTGTGTAAATTTTTATTCAGAAAAAGTTTCTATTATATTTCTCTAAACATTTGTTTAAGGGAGTGTCTAACTTAAAATATGCTCTTTAAGGTCACCTTACAAATGTAGACAAGTCACAAATAAACACAGCAACAGGAAACGATACAAAGCAAGTTAAAAACAAACTGAAGGCACTACTCTGAATATAAATAAGGCATATGCACCAGAAAAACACATTTGTTCTTTCAATGTATGATTTTCTAAAATCAAAATTAATTATGACTATTTACTAGTTTAATTGATAAATATTTAAACACTTTACTGTTTATTGTTGACTGACTTGACTTAAAGATAACAGCTCATGACATTAGTCTACAAGCCATTTAAAGCAAACTATGCAACAAATATTAGTAGTGCACATTACTAACCCAATGGAATAATATTAATATAAGTTCCCTGACCAAAATTTACAGCAGTTTCTTTTAGTCAGGACTTTATGAAGTTGGTCTTCAGCTGTTTTGGTTTTGTAAACAACTAAATGTGTATATATATATAAAAGGTTTGGTAATGAATTAGACTACGTTCACACTGCAGCCAAATGCGCTTCAAATCCGATTTTTTTCCCGCATGCGACCCATATCTGAGTTTTTTAAGACAGTCTGAACGGCACAGATCCGATTTTTTCAAATCCGACCCAGGTCACTTTCATCTGTGGTCCTGAATCGGATACGTATCTGATGTTTTTGAAAGCGACTTCAGTCTGAACGGACATGTCGCATTGAATCCGCCTCGTACGTGACTGACAGGAGACAGACCGCTAAATGCGCCGGCGGAGGGAAACGCTCCAACACGTAGAGCTGATACTGGAGGCGGAGGCAGTCGGTGGACAGAAAGTGAGGTTTAGGACTTGATTAGAAATATATTAGGTGACAATTCTGTTCAAGTGAACTTAGCGCTGTGGCGTGGACTCGCGTTTCTGGGAAGCACTGTGGCGGTACCGTGTGATGAGTGATCTGACGAACTAAAATGGTTTTTAATCAAAATAACGGTGTGAGCGCGACGTGGCGCAGCGCTGATGTCTCCGGTGTATTTCAGCCTTAAAGATATCTTACCGTAATTGGGCCATGGTCAAGTCCAAAGCCATTTTACTTCCGTAAACAGAGAGAGCACGTTATGTGTGACGTCTTGTCATCGTCTGCGCATGCGGGCCGCTTTGGGGCCGTGATTCGTTCACACTGGAGACTGTTTGCTGTCGCATTTCAGTTGTAGTGTGAACAGCCAGACAAAAAAATCGGATTTGATTAAAAAATCAGATTTGAGCATTAAGACCTGCAGTGTGAACGTAGTCTTAGACACATTTTGATTAAACTAACACCACTAACCAGAACACTTTTTGGTGCCATTTGACCACGAGGGGTGCTGCTGGTCGGTGGAGCCTTAAGATGTTGCCAGGGTCTGAGTCTCTGAAGTAAAAGAACAAACATTTGAGGCTTCATTCAGTTTAACAGTAGGCCTCAACAGAGCTAGCCGGCTAAAACACCAGTCTCCTCTGGCAAGGTAACAAAACCCACCCAGCGTGAAAAGTTAATCATTACCTCACAAAAACAAACACTGAAACATCTAACATGTGACGTTTTACCCTAACAGTTTTAATTGTCCATGGGTAGAGTAGTTCATGCTACTTCTGCCTGCTAGCCTGCTAGCTCACATTAGCATAACAAGCCGACTGAACACACGTTTGTTTTAGCGAGTTAAAACTAAATAACTAAATAAGGTGAAGCCTAGAGGGGTACTTCAAACTTTTACAAGACTTGAAGTTAGTTCTTACCTTCAGTGTAGATCGGTCGTCTGAAGAATGCTGCTGGTGGAGTAGATTTTTCACAAACGGATTTCTGTCTGACAGCATTACTTGTGAAGGACCTTCACTGCCACCTACTGGTAAAGAGTGACTGTAATCAAGTTTGGTTGTGAGCACTGCCTCCCTCTTTCATGATTTGTCCTCCTGAGCAAGCCATATATGGTCAAAAATGTTTTGTGTTTTGTAACTCATAGCTTTGTGACGCGTGTAAAACCCTGCAATTTGAACATGTAATTTGAAACTTATATTTTTTAAAATGTGTGCAAGTCACAGAACTAAGTTACAAGTACAAAACTGAAAGTTTCAAGTACAAAACATAGGTTAATACAAAACTAAAAATTACAACTACAAAACAAAACGTTTCAAGTACAAAACATGAGTTACAAGTACAAAACTAAAAGGTACAAGTACAAAATATGAGTTACAAGTACAAAACTAAAAGGTACAAGTACAAAACATGAGTTACAAGTACAAAACTAAAAGGTACAAGTACAAAACATGAGTTACAAGTACAAAACTAAAAGGTACAAGTACAAAACATAACTTACAAGTACAAAACTAAAAGGTACAAGTACAAAACATAAGTTACAAGTACAAAACTAAAGTCTCAATCCTAGTTCCATAGTTTTACACCTAGTCCTTGTTTTGTTAACATTAGATCATTGAGTGCATTTATGTCCTGCAATCTCAGGGCCTGTAGCTGGATATTATTGGATGATTTGGTGTTATATATGTTGCACCCTTAAAATGAACGGTCAAAATCAAGAACCACATCCATCTTTTGTGCTTGCTCACACGTTCACTTTTTTTATTAAACTAAACAAAGAAACAACAATGACACAACGAAAAATACTCCCCCTACTGTCCATTACATGAACTCTTAAAGGCATAGCATTCAGTTTCTTTCTTTTTACTCACTGAAGATAAAATGAACTGAAAACAGGAATAATTCCAGTGTGCTACACCCTCTCCCACTAAAAAACAGAAATCAAAATGTTGACCAAACAAAACATTTTTTTCTCTCTGAAGAACATATTAAACTAAATTCAAATACAACATTTATACATCTTGAGAGGTTTAAATAGGCATACTGTGTCTGCAGAGTAAATCATTATTAGCCACAAATAAAATGACTACATTAACATGCCTACAGGATGGACAATTAATTTCATTTATAAAGGGAACTCCCAAGAAGCAGTGTTAGCTTATATAGGGACCCCAGACATTAAAAAAAAAACCCCAGCAACAACAGAAAAATCACAATCTATACAATACAATACCATGACCAACCATACCCCAATACAATCTTAAAATCCACACACTCACATCTACACATATCCCCTATGCAATTACATATTATTATTATAATTATTACATGATACTGCACTCATCCACATTATCTAGCCTTGAACGTATTCAGAATCAACTTTATCGACACAACAACTTATTAAGGTGACAAAATTCATTCTTACACTTCATCATTATTGAACAATCATCGTTTCCACAAGGTTTTTCACCTGAATTATCAATTATGATTTATGTTACATATCCGTTTTTGCATATATATACATACACGCACAGATACTTGCACATATATGTACATACATACATACATACATACATACATACATACATACATACATACATGCATACATACATACATGCATACATACATACACACACATACTCACACGTTTTCTACATCCATTTAAGGTTATGTATGAGTATAACGTTGTAATAGATCCCTTTTCAAATGGCTCCTAAATGTGTGTAGGGATGTCAAATTTTGTTTTACTGTTAATTTCATTCCAAATCATTGGGCCTTTGCAAACAATACTGAAGCTAGTACATTTCCATTTATGATTTTTGCCCATCAGCTTATTTGCTCTTCTAGTATTGTGTTTATGTGCCAAATAGGTTATAGGGATGAGTTGGCAGAGTCTTTCATTTTGTCTATGTACTACCTTATACATCACACATGCATTATGAAAAATATTCCTCTCAGGAAGCTTCAAGAGCTTGAGCCTGTAAAAAAGTGGATCGGAGGGAGCACTGAACTCAGACCATGATATGACACGTATCACTTTCTTCTGCAGAGCAAGTAATTTATCAAGATAGCTGGGATACGTGTTACACCAGATGATATTACAGTAACTTAAATGTGGTTCAAACAGAGCTTGATATAGAGTCATGAGAGCTTCAAAAGGGAGATGATGTCGAATTTTATAGAATAAACCAATGTATTTTGATAATTTTGTTGTTAATTCATCAATATGTTTTTTAAAGTTTAAAAATTAATCTATAAATATTCCCAAAAATTTTGTATGTTGAACTCTTTCAATAATTTTCCCACCGATCTTAATACTTACATGTTCAATATTTTTACGAGTTCTATTAGAGCTGAACATAATCCAATGAGTTTTCTCAATATTTAAAGATAATTTATTACATCTAAGCCAAATGTCTACTTTAATTAATTCTACCATTACACCTTATTTAATGTCTTCTTACATAATGCGTGTTTTGATGTGCAGTCCTCTCAATTACAGAATACATGTGTCACCTTTTTACACTGTAACATACTTTCTTTCTTTTTCTATATGTGGTTCCACATCCTAGAGTCTAATCTCCAAATAAGGACTAGATTTACTGCAATTTCACTTCTTTTCAATATATATATATATATATATATATATATATATATATATATATATATATATATATATATATATATTTTTTTTTTTTTTAAACATTTGTAATAACTGTGTAATAACGGCTTAACTGAAAATAGTTCTGTTTTACTGCATGCACTACTTTCTTAATGATTTAACACTGGGCTTCCCAAGTTCATCATAGGTTAGGATACATCTTAGTTGACGAGGTCTGGTAGATCGTCTGGCCCACCCACAGTTCTGTGCAGCACAGCATCTTCTTCATGCACCTCAGCATCCAGGTCTTGAGCCTCAGGATCTGCGTCATTACTGTGACTTGTTTCCTGTTCCTGTAAGTCCTCCTCAGAAGCCTGGCTCCCTCTGTCTGATGGTTGTCTGAAGAGTGTTCATTCTTATGACGCTCTGAATGGGCCTGTGAGTTGGTGCATGCTTGGCATTGTGAGCAGTTTGATGCTCACCAGGTACCCACAATGAATAATCTTCTTCACTTGAGCTCTCTGAGCTTTCATGGGCAACCCGGACCTCTGCTCCTGAGTTTTGGGTATTCATTCTTTTTTTCTTATGGTCCTCATTTCTTTGTTTTGGGTGTGTGTTGTTCCGTCTCTCAACTAAGTAAGGACATGGTAGCAAAAGATTTCTGTGAAGAACTCTTTCTCTTCCCTCATCATCCAGAGGTTTCACCACATATACTGGGCCATCAGTTCCTCTTCTTTCTTTAACTACATGTACTTTGTTTTCCCAGTAAGCACGGATTTTTCCTGGTCCTCCTCTTTCTGAAAGGTTCCTGATCAGTACGTGATCTCCAGGCTCAAGAACAGAGCTCCATGCTTTCTGGTTGTAGTACTTTTGTCCTCGATTGCATGCTTTGGTCATGTTTTCTTGTGCAATCCCATACGCCTCCTGCATTGATGCACGCCACTTCTCAGCATATCCAGCCCTGTGTCTGTGGACCTGCTTTATCTCTGGGAAACATGAGATCAATGGGCAAGGTGGGCTGTCTTCCAAATAACAGGAAAAATGGGGAGAATCCTGTTGATTCGTGGGTAGTGCCATTATATGCATGAACCACCTTGTTCAAAAAGTCTTTCCAGTTAGGTTTCTGTTCTGAGGTTCAGAGTTCTGTTAAAACACTCAGCTGGGTTCGCTTGAGGATGATATGGTGTAGTCCTCGAGTGTTGTATCCCACTGTAGCTTTGAAGCTTCCTAAATAACTCATTCTCAAACTCCCTCCCCTGGTCGTGATGGATTTTTCCTGGGAAGCCAAATCTGGGAATGAAGTCATCAAAGATCTTGCGTGCAGCTGTTTTACCTGACTTATTTGGTGTTGCGTAAGCCTGTGCAAACTTGGTAAAGTGGTCTACAATCACTAATATGTATTCCATGCCACCTTTGCTTCTTTGCAAATGCAGATAATCAATAGATATCATTTCAAAAGGTGCTGATGTTGTTATTGTTTGTAAAGGTGTCTTTGTCTTCTTGTTTGGTTTCTTTTGTTTTAGACACCGGCAGACTTTTGTTACATAATGTTCTATTTCCTCTTGCATTTTTGGCCAAAAGAACCTTTCTCTGGCTAAAAAGGTCATCCTATCTGCTCTTAAATGTCCCATTTCTTCATGTAGTTGCTGATAGATCAATGGCTTGTATTTCTCAGGGACCACAAGCTGCATCCGAGATGCTGTTTTCCACCATAGGATTCCATCTTCATCCAACTGAAGATGAGTCCATTCTCTCAACAATCGCTTTACTGCAGGTGATTCTCTGATCTTGTCTTTATAACGCAGAGGTTCGTTTTTCTCCTTTAGAGTGATTACTTTTCTTATTTCTTATTTATTGACTTGCCTGAATGTCACTGGCTGGTATTTGTTGGACTATAGCTGCACATGCAGAAGTTATCTCTTATAGAACATTTTCCTTGCATGTGATGGCAAAAATCCAGTTTGTTTCATCTTTGTTCTGGGCTTTCAATCCCTCTTCGATTGCTGCAATGCCATCTGGTTTACACTCTTCTGTGCATTCTCTCATTATTTCCTCTATTTCTGCTGGCTGACGAGATAGGAAATCTGCATCTCGATTAACAGATCCAGGCCGATACTTCAGAGTAAAGCGGAAATCTGCTAGCTCTGACACCCAGCGATAGCCCACAGCATTTAGCTTCACTGTCTTCATCACGTATGTCAGAGGGTTGTTATCACTGTACATTGTGAAGTGGGGGCATAGAAAAGATAATCACGGAACCGCTCTGTCACTGCCCACTTTAATGCTAAAAATTCCAGCTTTCCAGAATGGAGTCTGTAATTTTCCTCTGCAGGTGTGAGTGTCCGTGATCCATATCCTATTACTCTTAATGTC
Organism: Callopanchax toddi; assembly: GCA_006937965.1. Classification (NCBI taxonomy): domain Eukaryota; kingdom Metazoa; phylum Chordata; class Actinopteri; order Cyprinodontiformes; family Nothobranchiidae; genus Callopanchax; species Callopanchax toddi. The sequence continues at coordinate 53,672 of SSNR01000776.1, read as the reverse complement.
CCTCCTTGGCGTTGATACAGGACTGCTCCGAGGCCAGCCTCTGATGCATCAACATGCAATACAAATGGTTCCTCAAGATTAGGGTATGCTAGAACTGGAGGATCAGACAGTGTCCACCAGTTTTTCTAATGCCTGCTGGTGTAGTAACGACCACTCTACTGGTTGAGATGGAGGCACCTGGGGAGAACGACAGCTTTGACCTTTCTGAGCTTTCTTTGTTTTCAACCCCTCAGTCTTTGGGTGAGACAACAGATCATAAAGGGGCTTGGCAATCCTGGAAAAATCTGCAATAAATGATCTGTAGTAGCCCAGGAAGCTGACCAGTGATCTGACTTCCCTCACTGTCTTTGGTACTGTCTTTTTCAGGGATTGAACAGCTTCCACCTCTTTTGGGTTCATTTGGTATCCCTCTTCTGAGATGACTCGGCCAACATAACACACTTTTCTCTTGAACAAGTCACATTTCTTTGGTCGAAGCTTAATTCCACAGCTCTTTTGTCTCTGAAGCACTTTCCTCACATTTTCCATGTGGGAATCAAAGTCTTTACTAAACACTAAAACATCATCAAGGTACGGTACACAAACCTCATTTCTCAAATCTCCAAGGCAACCTTCCATATAACGTTGGAAAGCGGCTGGAGCATTTGTTAGTCCAAAACTGAGCCACCCATATAATCCCCAGGGTGTGATGAAAGCTGTGCAAGCTCGACTTTCCTCATTAAAGGACCCATGACATCGGTTTCCATGTTTTCTGACTTATCTATCATGTTGCAACGTTGAGTTCTCACCTTAAACATGCCAGAAAGAGCAAAAAACGGCGTCCATCGGTCTCCTAGTACAGCCAGTGAGAAGCTCTTCAAGATTTCAGACCCAGGTTTCAAACAGTTTTTTTCACTCCAGCCTGCTATGAGGTCATAGTGATCCGGACTTGCTTATATGGTAAATTCTCCTCCCACATGCACGTTCACGACAACTGGAGCGAGGCAGTGCCGCCGCCATTACCCATAGACCGTGTAGTGTTTAGTTTCAGTTTCGTTTCTCTTTCACGCGACACCACTGCCCCCTACTGCAGCAGAAGTGTCAGGCTGCCAAATAAGGAGAAACCCAGCAGAACCGGAAGGCGGCGCTTTCTTCTGATCTCTGAGTTGCTCGTTAGGAAATAATTACAGCGTATTTTGAGTTGTAATGGTGCAACGCTAATCTAGAGGCATCAAAGATTACACCTGTTTAATATAAAGTGATTTAAATATGGAGTCACAGGCACTTTAACAAATCCTTGATGATAGGCTCTGCCTTGATCAAGCACCGTGACCCATGAGTTTCCTCCAATATCTCCTGAATTCTGGGGATAGGGTGCCGATCAGGGTAGGTCTTTTCATTCAGCAGTCGTAATCTACACAGAGTCGAATGGAAGAGTCTTTTTTTTCTTACAATCACTATCAGTGATGAATAGGAAGATGTTGATTTCTGAATCCATCCTCTGCTGAGTAGATCCTGAATGTGCCTTTTCACTTCCTGGTATAAATGTCGAGGGATGGCATTGTATGTCCTCGTCACTGGAATCTCATCTTTAAGACAAATTGACATCTGCAGGTCAGGAATGCAACCTGTTTTGCAAGTACTGGCCACTGTATATTTTTTTCTCCGACAGCCAACAGCCCAGTGCTCACTGCTACCACATTTATAGCAGTGTGTGCATCTGCCCTCTGGGTCTGATTTTTCACAGTTAGCACACTTGCGTGTCTTCAGTTTTGGAGCACTTGGATCTTTTTGTTTATTTCTGTTTTCCACTCTGTTGGTCTCTACTTGACTGAGATTTGCAACATGTGTAGTGAGGTTCTGGAGGGCTTCACAAATGACTTTGTTACTGGCATCAAGCTTCTCAAGGATAGGATTGGGCTTAACTGATGTTTTAATTTTTTTCAAATTATTTACTTGGTCTGCTTCAGTAGCTTCCTCTTCTTGGACCACTGCCACTTTAACGACTCTTTGTTTGGTGGCGGATTAAATCTTACTCCTCCTCTTCAGCTCCAGGCTGTATGCTGTACTCATCTTTTCAAGTAAAATTTCATCTTTTATAGAGGAGTCCTGAAGGTAAGGCTTGATATCTGCTCGTACAGCATCATCTTGTAACCCTGTCAAAAGTGTTTGTAGGAATTGGCTCTGTATGAGTTCAGGGTCATATTTTAGACCAACTTTGGCTCTCTCTGATGCAAACAGCACTTTTTGTCTGAGATCCATAGTTCGGATTAAGAACTGAACTGGGTTGGTTCCTTTTGGTTCTTGGTACTTGGTACTTTTGGTTCCTGAACAGCTTGGGTCAATGAATGATACAGTTCAGTTGCATCCTTTTCGATAAAATGTGTCCTGAGAACCTGTCTTAAGGCATTTAGGGACAATTCTTGTCAGCTTTCCAAATAATTTTTCACTTTAACTCCAGAAGCAATAGACTGGATTACTGCTTCCACAATCTCACCTTCATCATAGCCTTTTTTTAGTCCACGTTCAATTTGTCTTTCTAGACTTGTGTAGTTTAAGCAGTCTTTTTGTCCCACTTCACCAATTTGTCCAATGATTCTGAAGTCTTTCCTGTACACATGATGCAGGTTCAATAGGCTTCTTATTGGAAGTGACTGTGTTTCTGAACTGATGTTTGTCGTGGTGAAGCGATTTGGGGTGCAGTACCATCTTTATCCACCAACTCGACACTCCGAGACCGTCTCTAGCTGACCGCTGATCTCATCCTGGTCTGAGGACAACATAACTTCTTTTTCTTTCAAGGCGTCTATGAAATCACTTGTGGCTAAAAGCATTGACATTCCTGTGTCCTCCAAACTTGTAATGTCCTCACTCTCCAGGAAACTTAGGATAAACCTTCTCAGTAAGCGGCAGGAAGATTTCACGTCCTCACTGGGCGTAAGTCCTAGCTCCGTGCAGATAGCATCACAAGCTTCTTTTCAACATGTCAGCAGCAATTCCCACTCTTTGTTTACGTCCATGGTGTCTTTATGTTACTTCTCTTCTGTTAATAGCAAGTTTGTTTAGCTCTTTTCATTGTTTCTGGCCGTGACTGCTACATGGACGAGCTAGCAGCTGCTACTGTTCACTTTTTAGCTTAGCTCACCTCTCGTCGTCATCATATCAACACGCCGTCTTCTTTCTTTTCTTTTCAAGAACACAATAAAGAGGTATTACTTGCTTCAACTGGGCGGAAACACCAAAATGGTCAAAATCAAGAACCACGTCCATCTTTTGTTCTTGGTCACACGTTCGCTTTTTTTATTAAACTGAAAATAGAAACAACAATGACACAAAGAAAAATACTCCCCCTACTGTCCATTACATGAACTCTTAAAGGCATAGCATTCAGTTTCTTTCTTTTTACTCACTGAAGATAAAATGAACTGAAAACAAGAATAATTCCAGTGTGCTACACCTAGTAACATTTTAAAAGCCTGTTATCATCACGTTTTGAAAAGCTCATTATTGACTTTCCACTCAGGACTGTTTTTAATCAAATACTATCTCCTACATGCACTGTAGGAATTTCAAAGACACTGGAGAAAACCACAGTCATTTTACAGACTGGGATGAATATATGACATCTGATTTAGATTTCTAAAAATCTTTTCTGTATTCTTTTTAGCCACACTGGTGTTTTAAAGTTGGAGAAGGTGCTGTCAAACAAAGGACTCAGAAGGATGTATCAGACTCAGCCCTCACATCAGACTCATCTCTGGAGGCTTTCCACAAAGAATGTTGTTTTCCCTTTACTGGAATGATGTGCAGGTAAATTAGAATTAGCCTAGTTAAAACTGGTAAATTTTTGCCTAAATATTTTCAATATAATTGTGATTTTTGTCTTTCTTGTAATTCCAGACTCTACCTGGAGAACTCAGATCAACCACAAGCCAAAACATGAGAAGGTGTCCGTCTCTTCAAGGTCCACTTTCCAAAGTTTACAAAGAGAAAATGCAGAGCAACACCAGATAAGACAGAGATGACGTTTGGTAAGTGTTGAAATTTTATTTTACAACCAGAACATGTTTAGAAGTTATTAATCCAGGTATTGCTCTCACATGTTGTATGCTACTCCCTCCCTCCATTTTGTTTACATTTTCTTCTGCTCCCATCTTTATTTTTTTGCCCAAATATTGTATTGAAGTTGTCCCAATATTTCTGCCCAAGACTTTAGTCCCTTACACAAGCCAATGTCCCACTTTATCTCATAATTTACAATGCAGGTCCCCTGATGGTACCCCAAATCTTGAAGTTTGCCCCAATATTTCTCTTTGCCCAAGCCCAAGTAAATGTCCCACTTTAACTCATAATTTACAATGTAGGTCCCCTGATGGTACCCCAAATCTTGCCCAAGCCTGAGTATATGTCCCACTTTAAGTCAAAATTTACAATGTAGGTCCCCTGATGGTACCCCAAATCTTGTCCAAATATTGTATCTGGCTCCCATCTTTATTTTTGGCCCAAATATTGTATTGAAGTTGCCCCAATATTTCTGCCCAAGACTTTAGTTCCTTACACAAGTCAATGTCCCACTATATCTCATAATTTACAATGTAGATCCCCTGAAGGTACCCCAAATCTTGCCCAAATATTGTATCTGGTACCCCCAAATCTCTGTTTTGTTTTTATTTTCAATGTATCTCATCATTTACAATGTACGTAGCTCCCCTGATGGTACCCCAAATCTTGCCCAAATATTGTATCTGGCTCCCATCTTTATTTTTTGCCCAAATATTGTATTGAAGTTGTCCCAATATTTCTGCCCAAGACTTTAGTCCCTTACACAAGCCAATGTCCCACTTTATCTCATAATTTACAATGCAGGTCCCCTGATGGTACCCCAAATCTTGAAGTTTGCCCCAATATTTCTCTTTGCCCAAGCCCAAGTAAATGTCCCACTTTAAGTCATAATTTACAATGTAGGTCCCCTGATGGTACCCCAAATCTTGTCCAAATATTGTATCTGGCTCCCATCTTTATTTTTGGCCCAAATATTGTATTGAAGTTGCCCCAATATTTCTGCCCAAGACTTTAGTTCCTTACACAAGTCAATGTCCCACTATATCTCATAATTTACAATGTAGGTCCCCTGAAGGTACCCCAAATCTTGCAGTTTGCCCCAATATTTCTCTTTGCCCAAGCCCAAGTAAATGTCCCACTTTAACTCATAATTTACAATGTAGGTCCCCTGATGGTACCCCAAATCTTGCCCAAGCCTGAGTATATGTCCCACTTTAAGTCAAAATTTACAATGTAGATCCCCTGAAGGTACCCCAAATCTTGCCCAAATATTGTATCTGGTACCCCCAAATCTCTGTTTTGTTTTTATTTTCAATGTATCTCATCATTTACAATGTACGTAGCTCCCCTGATGGTACCCCAAATCTTGCCCAAATATTGTATCTGGTACCCCCAAATCTCTGTTTTGTTTTTTATTTTCAATGTTTTCTCTGTTTTGTTTTTTTTGTTTTTATTGTCAAGCGCTTTGTGATGTATATCTGTGAAAGGCGCTATATAAATAAACTTTACTTACTTACTTACTTACATGTGAAACAATGTAAATATGGAGGACTGATCCTGTCATAACAGGCAATAAATAAATCAATAAAAGGAAATTAAATTGGAAATTATAAAATAAATATATTAGGATATAAATATATTTATTTCCACATTTACTTTTCCCTCTCCTGTGTATGGTAATGAGGTGTGTGTTAATACCACTTACCTAAACCGTGATCGGTCAGCTTTACAGTCATGTCAACCAATCAGCTCCCAAGAAAACCACAAACTCTCTGGCTGACCTCTACATCTACTGTCATGATTTATTATAACAGGTGGTTTAGTGAGTTCTGAGACCAGCTCAGTCCTTTTACTGACATTTTTAATACACTTTAGTGTGCTGCTCATTTAAAACTTTGAATCAGAACCTGATGGTTTCTTAAAAACTCATCATCAGCTGTGTGTCTCTCTGCTCTGACAGCGAGACAGACAGGAAGTGCAGCAGATCAGAGGAGAAATTGGTTGCTCTGTCATTTTAACAGCACAGAAAATCACTATAAACGAGTTACATTCTTCATCGCTTTTAGATTTCTCCTCTGACAGCTCCTGCAGCCGAGGAGAGGGCAGTGTGAGATGCTGCTCTGTTACCCGGATGTCTGAGCTTCCCAAGTAGGGAATCCCAGACCGCCTTCGCCCCAGAAACCTGCACCAGCTCCTCCAGCAGGACCTCAAGGTGTTCCAGGACCAGACTGCAGATGTTCTTTCTCCAACATGTCCTGCTACAGCAGACAGTGTTTGTTTTATACAAACAACTCAGCCTAAAGCCTGGGACACATAGAAGACGGATGCGTTGCGCCACAGAATCGCCTCAATCTAGGGGGTCCAGAGGACGCGCTATGCAGCCTATTCAAGGCTGAACGCTTCTTGGAAAATCGCCGTATTAAAGCCATTAATGCCGCGCCGCGGCGCTTGAGATAGAACCGGAACCTATCTTAGCACCTCCGCGCGGACCGGCATTTGCGTTGCATTCTCCGTGTAGCCACTCTCAGTAACTATAATGGTTTTTTTTAAAACGGCGCGGGCGCAACGCATCCGTCTTCTGTGTGTCCCAGGCTTAAGGGAACGATGCGGAAAAAGGCAACCAGCTGCAGGAGCTGCCTGTTGGAGGAGAAATTCAAAAGCGATATAGAATGTAACTCATTACTAGTGATTCTATGTTCTGTTAAAATGACACTAAAACGACAGAGTGTCCATTTCTCCTCTGTAGCACTGTGCTGCACTTCCTGTCTCTCACTCTCAGAGCTCAGAGACACAGACAGGAGGAGCTGATGACGATCTCACTTGGATTTTTGGACCTGGTTCTGATTCAAAGTTTTAAACGAGCAGCAGACTAAAGTGTTTTAAAAACAATCTCAGAACTCACTAAACCACCTGTTGAAGTGTTCATTAATCATGAGGAGGTATTGAGGAGTCAGCCTGAGAGTTTGAGACTTTCTTAGGAGCTGATTGGTTACCACTGACTAGCTGACCACTTCTGGTTTAAGTCAGTGGTAGAAACACACCTCATTACCAGACACAGAAGGAAAAGTATGAGGTTATAATCCTGCCAATAATCAGAGAGCACAGATTAAACATCCACGCGTGTATTTTCCCCTCCCGCTGAAGATTCCCCCGTCTCGCGCGCGCACATCAAACACCCACGCGCGAAATTCAACTATTCGCGCTTGTATTTACCACTGGCGCGCATAATAATACTCGTCGCGCGTGCAGAATGAAGCTCTCATGAGCGTGAATGTGGCTGACACGCACGCGCACATGCTGCTTTGCTCTCGAGTGAATATTCTGCTCGCGCGCGGAAATTAATTTTGTCAGTTTGGGGGCGGGTACCAAGGATTCACCGGCCCTTACATGATTGGTTACTTTAAAAAAGATCTTGCCTACATAGGAGTGCCTTGGACTTTGATTGACAGCACAGTTGTTTACCTGAACACGGACTCCGACATTCCAACATGGCTGCTGCAGTGGAAGATGTTCACGTAAGTCGTGCTGATAAAAGGCTTTGTTCAACAAAACCAGTTCTTTACTCAGCTGGTTTGTAAAGCTATCATGAGCTTTGTTTTTCCTGGTATGCATCAGACTGTTACCATTACAGATTAAACCGCTGACCACAGACTTTGTCTTACAGATCAGTTTTCTTGTTAGCTCAATACATTTTTAGAAATACATTGCATACATAGTTAAGATCGCTAAATATTTGTTATGTATAGGCTAATTTGTCTAATGCCATTTAACATTAATAACCATTTAGCAACCTAGCAATGCACTCAAAGATTTCTGTAACCTTTAGACCCTTTGTTTTTTTTTTAATTAAATTAATTTATTTTTAATTTAAATTGTATTAAATTTATTGAAAAACAGATGCAATCCTATGAACCCATTGTATGATAACACCTTATCATATTTTGTCTCCCTCTCTTTATATATATTATTTACAATTATATATGTGTGTGTGTGTGTGTGTGTGTGTGTGTATATATATATATATATATATATATATATATATATATATATATATATATATACACATAATTGTACCTTTAAGTTTTTTTCTCAATAATTAGCTTTCATTAATACATATTTCTTTAATATCATAGGTGATGTTTGGAGGCTGCCACAAACAACCATCCATCAGCAGCATTTGATGCTTTCAAGAAAGCAACTGAAAGGCATGGCATACCCTCAAGGTAAATATTTACATGGTGCAATATCTAGACACTATTTTAACAGATATATTTAGTAATTTTGAAACAACTAAAGCTAATTTTTAGTGGTAGTACAGTAATTATTTTAGGATCTCTATTTGCTCTACAGAGTCAGAGGGGATCAGGGTGCAGAATGTTCAAATAGCCAGGTATATACTGACCGAGGAAGCTTTATGTCAGGAAAAAGTCTCCATAATCAGAGGTAATTAACTT
>SSNR01000776.1:14332-41429 GCA_006937965.1 Callopanchax toddi | reverse complement strand
AAGAGCTGCTGGCTGCACACCTGGTGATGGTTTCTAACCAGAGAGCGTCAGTCCCTCTGGTTTCCTCTCTTCATCTGTGACCTCATCACTGTCATAAAGAAAGAAAGAAATCAAAAACAGTCCAGATCTAGAATCAGGCATCCAAATAGAACTCAAAACCAACATTTACCAGTATTAAAGCATTATTCAATTATAGTAAATGAACATTTAGACATATTAGTACTGATAGATGTAGCTACCTCTCCCCACAGACACTGGCATGTATGGAGATGTCATCCTTTGAAAAGAGCTCACTACACACTGGACAAGTCACCTATCAGCAATAAAAGAAATGTCAATATTAGGTCAAATAAATTTAAAGAGAGGAATAACTGACAGCAAACGTATTTGTGTTGACTCAAGCCAGAACCCAAGTATTTGTTTCTTTACTGCAGAGACACTTTTATATGTTCAGGATGAGTTCACAGTTGAATTTTAGTCACGTTAGGACATTGTGACCTTCGTGGCACTAAATCTATACATTTATGATAGACTCTATTTAGCTCACTAACTCACTGCTGAAATGTATTAGTCACCTCTGAGGTTTACACAAGACTGGCCCCAGTGTATCCTGACTATTGGGATAAAAATGTTTACTTTGTATTTACCGTTTATAACTTTATCTAATGTGGCAAAATGCAAGACAAGAAAAAAATGAAACAGTCCATAAGAACAAGCCACCTAAACATGTTTCAATATGCTCACCTTACTGTGAAGAAGTGAGGAGTCCACATGAATGGAGGCAGGTGACCCCAAACTGGATGCCTGTAAAAAATGGAGAATATATAACATGAAATCTCCTAATGATAAACAAAGATTCAAAATTATTTATCTTACCCCTTTAATGTCATCATCCAAAAGCACATTGTCATTATCAGACAGTCTATAAAATAAAACACAAAACATACTTTTAAAAAGGAATAAAAACTGTTTCTAATGTGTTAGTCAGTTTGGAGCACTCGGTGTAAAATACTGGTAGTGGCTTCATTATTCAACAGCTACCTGACCATTTATTATTACACACCAAATCAACAATTAAGGAGTAAGGAAAGAATCTTCTGTTTTTTACGTTGAAAGGCTGTACCTCCTGGGTACATGATGTGACACACAGCGAGCTTTAGGCATGGCCAGGAACTCCAGAGCTGTGAGAGGTAGAGGGGAAATCTCCAGTGTGTGCTGGATGGGCTTCATATACAGTAGAGACAGCCCTTACCTCCCCAGGACTTCACAAGGCTGGACCCAGTGGATCCTTCCTCTTGAGGTGACAGCAGTGTCAGCCTGCGTTGGCCTGATCCACCTTTGGTAGTTACTTAATTTGGACACATTTATGTCTTATTATAATTGTAACAAACATGACTGGCTTTATTTCACTGACAAAAACAAAGAAAGGGCATAAAGACACTGTTCTTACCCGTAGCTTTGTGAAGCATCCAGGCCCTCCTCAAGTTCAGACATTTTTGTTTATGTCACGCACAGAAGGTCAGTCAACTGCAGATTTAAAACATGCAGGTTTGATACATAAATGGTTATGAAATCAATGGGAATCACAGTAATGCAAATACATGAAATTCTGACATGGTCTGAACACATCAGATTTTAGATTTCATTATGCATTGCCATTACTTTGTGCATATTCCAAATACTACCATAATTTATTCTTTCTAGATAAGTTCATAGCAGGTCACATACTTCTTATGGTCAGCGTCCTCTGGTACATTGACTGTCCCTTCTTTCCAACCCAGCCTGTAAAGCATCAGCTCATCTGAGGTCTGGGAGATTTCTCTGATGCTGTGTGCAGAAGGAGGAATTGGATTTGTGTTGTTTTGGTGCTTCTTGTCCTTTTGATGGGCAACAGCGAGAGAAGTCTGCCATTTTTTCTGGCTTTGAACAGTCCTGGTGAAGCATCTGAAAAAAATTAAATAATAAAATAAAATAAACATTTTAAAATTTGCAAATTTATTTCTAAATGTCCACATCTTAATTATATTATTGTTCATTAACCTTTTGTCATTTGATGAAAGAAAAAAAGCNGGTGCAGTTTCCACAGCGTCTCGTCTCGTCTTCTTCCGCTTATCCGGGTCCGGGTCGCGGGGGCAGCATCCCAATTAGGGAGTTCCAGACAGTCTTCTCCCCAGCCACTTCTACCAGCTCCTCCGACAGGATCCCAAGGCGCTCCAGGGCCAAACCAGAGATATATTTTCTCCAGCTTGTCCTGGGTCGACCTGGGGGCCTCCTGCCAGCAGGACATGCCCAGAACACCTCCCTGGGGAGGCGTCCAGGGGGCATCCTAACAAGATGCCTGAACCACCTCAACTGGCTCCTTTCGACATGGAGGAGCAGCGGTTCTACTCCGAGTCTCTCTCGAATGTCCAAGCTCCTCACCCTATCCCTAAGGCTGAGCCCGGCCACCCTGCGGAGAAAACTCATTTCGGCCGCTTGTATCCGCGATCTCGTTCTTTCGGTCATTACCCAAAGCTCATGACCATAGGTGAGGATTGGGAGGTAGATCGATCGGTAAATCGAGAGTCTTGCTTTCCGGCTCAGCTCCTTCTTCACCACAACAGACCGGTTCAGCATCCGCATCACTGCAGATGCTGCCCCAATCCGCCTGTCGATCTCCCGCTCCCTCCTTCCCTCACTCATGAACAAGACCCTGAGATACTTGAACTCCTCCACTTGAGGCAGGATCTCTCTCCCGACCTGGAGTTGGCAAGCCACCCTTTTCCGACCGAGAACCATGGCCTCAGACTTGGAGGTGCTGATCCTCATCCCAGCCGCTTCACGCTCAGCTGCGAACCTCCCCAGCAAGAGCTGTAGGTCAGAGCCTGATGAAGCTAGGAGGACCACATCATCTGCAAAAAGCAGAGACGAGATTCTCCTGTCACCAAACTCGACAACCTCCACACCACGGCTGCGCCTAGAAATCCTGTCCATAAAGGTTATGAACAGGACCGGTGACAAAGGGCAGCCCTGGCGGAGTCCAACCCTCACTGGGAACAGGTCCGACTTACTGCCGGCTATGCGGACCAGACTCACACTCCTCTGATACAGGGACTGAATGGCCCTTAACAAAAGACCATCCACCCCGTACTCCTGGAGTGCCCCCCACAGGGTGTCCCTGGGGACACGGTCATAAGCCTTCTCCAAATCCACAAAACACATGTGGATTGGTTGGGCAAACTCCCATGACCCCTCCATCACCCTAGCGAGGGTAAAGAGTTGGTCCACAGTTCCACGACCAGGACGAAAACCACATTGCTTCTCTTCTATCTGAGGTTCAACTATCGACCGGACCCTCCTCTCCAGTACCCTGGAGTAAACCTTCCAGGGAGGCTGAGGAGTGTGATCCCCCTATAGTTGGAACACACCCTCTGGTCCCCCTCCTTAAAAATGGGAACCACCACCCCGGTTTGCCACTCCACAGGAACTGCCCCCGATGACCACGCAATGTTGCAGAGACGTGTCAACCACGACAGTCCTACAACATCCATAGCTTTCAGATACCCAGGTCGGATCTCATCCACCCCCGGGGCTCCGCCACTGCGTAGTTTTTTGACTACCTCAGCGACCTCTGCCCCAGCGATTGGACAGTCCATCCCCAGGTCTCCCAGCTCTGGTTCCTCATAGGAATGCGTGTCGGTGGGATTGAGGAGCTCCTCAAAGTATTCCTTCCACCGCCCGACTATAGCCCCAGTTGATGTCAGCAGCTCCCCATTCCCACTGTAAACAGTGTGAGCGAGTTGCCGCCTTCCTCCCCTGAGGCGCCGGATGGTTTGCCAGAACCTTTTTGGAGCTGACCGGTAGTCTTTCTCCATGGTCTCACCAAACTCCTCCCACGCTCGAGATTTTGCCTCGGAAATTGCCACTGCTGCACCCCGCTTGGCTCTCCGATCCCTATCAGCTGCCTGACGGCTCCCCTAACCTCTGGTGTCCACCAGCGGGTACGGGGGTTCCCGCCACGACTGGCACCGGCTACCTTGCGACCACAGCTAGCAACAGCCGCCTCAACAATCGCAGAGCGGAACAAGGCCCATTCGGACTCAATGTCCCCCACTGCTCTCGGGACGCGGTCAAAGCTCTGCCGGAGGTGAGAGTTGAAGACCATCTTGACAGGCTCTTCTGCCAGGCGCTCCTAGCAGACCCTCACTATGCGTTTGGGTCTACCAGGTCTGCGTAGCATCTTCCCCTGCCATCTGATCCAACTCACCACCAGGTGGTGATCAGTTGACAGCTCCGCTCCTCTCTTCACTCGAGTGTTCAAAACATACGGTCTCAGGTCAGATGATACAACTATAAAGTCAATCATCGACCTGTAACCTAGGCTGCCCTGGTACCAGGTGTACCGGTGGGCATCCTTATGTTCGAACATGGTGTTCGTTATGGACAAACTGCGACTTGCACAGAAGTCCAAAAACAGAACACCACTCGAGTTCAGATTGGGCGGGCCGTTCCTCCCAATCACGCCCCTCCAGGTCACGCTGTCATTGCCCACGTGAGCATTGAAGTCTCCCAGCAGGACTATGGAGTCCCCAGTAGGAGCGCTATCCAGCACTCGTCCCAGGGACTCCAAAAAGGGTGGGTACTCTGANGACAGGCGTTTGGATCATAACTCACCTGTTTTTTTCCCGTTCCAATATTCTGCAACATCAAAGCTGAGTGTAGGCAACTGGACACACACAAGTCAACACTTGGTTACTCAGCAAGTAAAGGAGAAATATAGAAATAGAACGTAATTCACTATATTTTACTGCCTAGAAATATTTCGATCATTTTGGTAACATTTCTAAATAATAATTCAGTTCCTCGGTTAGAATATGGGCCAATATAGAGTCACTGCCTAAACGCCACATGTTTCATCAAATCTACGGTCCCATAAAATTATTTTTACAACTTAAGTTTCATTCCTCTGAATTCCATTTATTATTTTTCTTAAATTTTAACCTTAATGTCGTGTTAAATGTTGCATTATAAAAACATCGGCAATTTAAAAGGGAAATATACATTTTCTTAAACGGACAACAGTGAAAACGAAAACACTTTAATTTTACAGACACAAAAACGTTTAACTTATTTATTGAATGGTTTATGTAGATGTATTTTTCATTTACTTTAATCAAAGCTAAACCTAACATGCGACTTTATGAGTTAGCCAAAGTGGCGTCTATGGCTAGCTCCGACAACTCAAACAAAAGTAGGCATTTCCAGGCAGTTACTTGAGAAATATCCAAGGTTATCTTTAAATTTACTTACTTAAATATATCTTCTTTGGCTCTGCTACTGTTGCTTGCAGTTCTTTTATTTAGTCACCACTCCATCCATCCTCACCGCAGTCCTGAACTGGCTAAAGTTAGCCTCCATTGACGCTATGTTCTGTATTTTTGGCAACGTGTTAATAAAGTTTTTAAAAAAAGTTAGCCCAAACCAGCGTCATAGAGATAAACATTTGGGAGTCCCGCCTCTCTCTTCGAAAGTAACCAATCATGTAAGGGCCGGTGAATCCTTGGTACCCGCCTCCAAACTGACAAAAATAATTTCCGCGCGCGAGCAGAATATTCACTCGAGAGCAAAGCAGCATGCGCGCGCGCGTGTCAGCCACACTCACGCTCATGAGAGCTTCATTCTGCACGCGCGAGGAGTATTATTATGCGCGCCAGTGGTAAATACAAGCGCGAGTAGTAGAATTTCGCGCGCGGGTGTTTGATGTGCGCGCGCGAGATGGTGGAATCTTCAGCGGGAGGGGAAAATACACGCGTGGATGTTTAATCTGTGCTCTCTGATTATTGGCAGGATTATAACCTCATAGAAAAGTAAATGTGGAAATAAATGATTGTGGAAATCAGGGCCGGATCTAGCCAGCCCCACTAAGGGGGGCAGGTAGAATATCAGGGGGGCCAGTCTGGACATGCTAAGAATTTTTTGGTTATCACATCCCCCCAATCCCTTAAATGCATCAAAAACTACACCATCATCATATCAGTTCCTCTATCCATATATTTATGTTCATATTTGATCCCTACCCTCTGCATTTACCTGGGCTTGGGACCGGCACAAGTAGGACACTGTGAGGATGCCCTGTTGAGGCTGCATTTATCTGTTTACATGTATGTTTTTGTTATATTTTTGTTTTTTGGTTCTTTTTTGTGTTTTTTTGTGTTCTTTTTGTGTTTTTTGTTTTGTTCTTTTTTGTGTTTTTTGTTTTTCTTTCTTTCTGTGTCATTTCGTTTGTCTTTTTTTATTTTATTTTTATCTTTATTTTGATTTTTTAAATCTTATCTATTTAACCATTACTTTTGTCTTTTAAATTGTTTTTTACTTTTATTTGTTTAATCTATCTTATCTGTTGAACCTTTCTATTTTGTCTTTTAGATTATATTTATCTTTTTTTAATCTATTTTAATTTGCATTGAACCTACCTTTTGTGTTTTATATTACTTTTTATCTTTTTATTTTTTCCATCTTATCTATATATTGAACCTCTCTTTTTTGTCTTTTACTTAATTTTTTATTTTTATCCATATATCCTTTATCTATTTTCTATTGTTTATGGTATTTTTATCTTTTTTTGTGTGTATATTTGTTGTTTTTATTTCTTTATGGCTTATATAAGCAGGGGAGCACACAACCTGGCGCTCTTGTCTGGTACTCACATGGGGGGGGGGGGGGGGGGGGGGGGGGGGGGGGGGGGGGGGGGTAGGTTGATGATGAAGATGTGATGAAGAAGCTGTCGCTGTAGGCTGTTTTTTGTGTGTCGCACTAGTACTGGGCAAAATACTCACAGACTGGATCGGATCATGGATTTCAGTCAAAGATTTGATCATTCTTTGAATCAGCAGAAAGAAAAATAAAAGACCAAAACTTTGATCTCTATTTATTTTGTAGCAACATTTTTCTGCTCAGTCTACAGCATTTAACTCAAGATGTCAATCCAATGCTTAAATAAAATGTTTAATCATATAAAAACAAATTAAATGGTGAAAAGACTTCTGATCACCTCTGGGGTCAGACAGAGTCGCTCACTGCCGACAGCTGCAGCAGGTTGGGGGGGCGACGATCAAGGTGTTCTGATCGCTCCTGACTGAACACCGTTAGTATTAACGTTCATTAGCTCGTATAAAAGACCAAAACAACACGTTATCTTAGACAGAAATAGATGAGTCTGGTTTCTCTATCAGAGAGGAGATCAGCTGACAGATAGGGGGGGGGAGGGGTGTCAACTGGTCCGTGCGCACATCAGAGAATGGATCAGTGATCTTTTGTTCTGGTTAACTAAAATGACTGATTCTGATAGAGAGAACTTGATATGTGATGACAAAATGAACTCCTTTCTCAGAGGGGAATTATTTATCAGCTGATTCAGAGCGCGAGCTGTCGGGTCGAGGAGGATTTACCAAACGCACGAGCGCGGATCCGTGAACCGTGTTCTGAACCATAGAGGGTGATCGGTACAGATCACTGATCTATTGTGACCTGTTGCACCCCTGGGCATGTGTGAGTTGTGTGCGTGGGTCGGATGGACTGTGATTGTGTGTGTGTTAAAGCGTGCGTCAAAGTAGCCGGGCGTAAAGGCGTGGTGCCAGGCGCATTGGAGATGCTGTGAGTGTGTGTGTGTCGGAGGTCCTGCTGTGTGTCCACTAGCTTCAGAGCTTCATGTGTGCACTCATTCACTGAGCTGCAACAGGATGTGAAGCTCGGCAGATCGAAGGGTCTCCCATCGGGACCGCGCAGCGCTGGTCCACTCAGGCAGTGGGTTCTGGTACGCATGAATGAAATCCGGTTCTGATGACACCCTCCCTATGCATCTACCAATCAGTAGCTACTTTGAATGAGGACAAACGGAAGAGAGCGCTCACTCTGACCATTTTTCACTGAAATATTTTTAAAATTTGGTATTTCTGCATGCAATCGCGTTTGGGGGGGCAGTCATGGAATTTGGGGGGGCAATGCCCCCCCTTGCCCATGCCTACATCCGGGCCCAGTGGAAAT
Source organism: Callopanchax toddi (assembly GCA_006937965.1). Lineage (NCBI taxonomy): Eukaryota > Metazoa > Chordata > Actinopteri > Cyprinodontiformes > Nothobranchiidae > Callopanchax > Callopanchax toddi. The sequence goes on along the minus strand of SSNR01000776.1, from coordinate 33,407 downwards.
CAATAAATAAATGTAGAAAAAATAAATATGGAAGTTAATAAATAATGGTTTTTATTTCCTAATTTTTTATTTTACAATTTTATTTCATCTTATTAATTTCTTTCATTGTTTATTTATTTATTGTCCTTTATGACAGGACCAGTTCTCTATATGTAAAAAGCTAAGTTAATTAAAAAAAATAAGCTTTGCTCCAGTGCATAATTAACACTGTTTTGTAAAGATAAATTAAAGTAAATCCAGTCTTTGCTTGGTTTTATAAAACAGGTTATGTGGCTGACATGATGGTGGACCTCATGTTTGAACAAGTCTTTGTGGATGCTGCACCAAATGCACTCCTGACCATCTCTGTCCCAGAGGACTGGACAGGACACTATGATGGGACTGAGGAGGAGGACGTCATAGCCAGTTATGTATCCAGGTTCAGTGTGACTCCTTCATAACGGCCTTCTGCATCAGGACACTCTGTGAACGCGTCGGACCACAGCTGGACTGATGACCTGGACTCTGCTCCTCAGAAAGCCCCAGCTCACAAAACTTCAGTACCTGTAACGACTAAAAACAACAGACAAGATCATCATTTTCACAGTTTGACTGCTGGTGTGTTTTTTTTTTTTTTTTTGTGAGCAGAATGCTTGTTTGGCTGATTTATTTTATGTAAATAAATACTTGAAAGTCTGTGTAGAAATGACTACTTTTATATGTTTTATGTATTCGTTATGTTATTACAGTTTGAGAATTATGTGAACACAAGATTTATGAACATTTTATAGCTTAATTTAGCAAATAACATTTTATAGATCACAAGGTTAATGTAATATTACAGTGTGAACAGTGGTATAATTAAATTAGTTATGAGTTTAGCTATTATTACTACCTGTGTGATCTCCAAAAACACTCAGCTTCTCAGGGCATGGTGCAGTTTCCACAGCGTCTCGTCTCGTCTTCTTCCGCTTATCCGGGTCCGGGTCGCGGGGGCAGCATCCCAATTAGGGAGTTCCAGACAGTCTTCTCCCCAGCCACTTCTACCAGCTCCTCCGACAGGATCCCAAGGCGCTCCAGGGCCAAACCAGAGATATATTTTCTCCAGCTTGTCCTGGGTCGACCTGGGGGCCTCCTGCCAGCAGGACATGCCCAGAACACCTCCCTGGGGAGGCGTCCAGGGGGCATCCTAACAAGATGCCTGAACCACCTCAACTGGCTCCTTTCGACATGGAGGAGCAGCGGTTCTACTCCGAGTCTCTCTCGAATGTCCAAGCTCCTCACCCTATCCCTAAGGCTGAGCCCGGCCACCCTGCGGAGAAAACTCATTTCGGCCGCTTGTATCCGCGATCTCGTTCTTTCGGTCATTACCCAAAGCTCATGACCATAGGTGAGGATTGGGAGGTAGATCGATCGGTAAATCGAGAGTCTTGCTTTCCGGCTCAGCTCCTTCTTCACCACAACAGACCGGTTCAGCATCCGCATCACTGCAGATGCTGCCCCAATCCGCCTGTCGATCTCCCGCTCCCTCCTTCCCTCACTCATGAACAAGACCCTGAGATACTTGAACTCCTCCACTTGAGGCAGGATCTCTCTCCCGACCTGGAGTTGGCAAGCCACCCTTTTCCGACCGAGAACCATGGCCTCAGACTTGGAGGTGCTGATCCTCATCCCAGCCGCTTCACGCTCAGCTGCGAACCTCCCCAGCAAGAGCTGTAGGTCAGAGCCTGATGAAGCTAGGAGGACCACATCATCTGCAAAAAGCAGAGACGAGATTCTCCTGTCACCAAACTCGACAACCTCCACACCACGGCTGCGCCTAGAAATCCTGTCCATAAAGGTTATGAACAGGACCGGTGACAAAGGGCAGCCCTGGCGGAGTCCAACCCTCACTGGGAACAGGTCCGACTTACTGCCGGCTATGCGGACCAGACTCACACTCCTCTGATACAGGGACTGAATGGCCCTTAACAAAAGACCATCCACCCCGTACTCCTGGAGTGCCCCCCACAGGGTGTCCCTGGGGACACGGTCATAAGCCTTCTCCAAATCCACAAAACACATGTGGATTGGTTGGGCAAACTCCCATGACCCCTCCATCACCCTAGCGAGGGTAAAGAGTTGGTCCACAGTTCCACGACCAGGACGAAAACCACATTGCTTCTCTTCTATCTGAGGTTCAACTATCGACCGGACCCTCCTCTCCAGTACCCTGGAGTAAACCTTCCAGGGAGGCTGAGGAGTGTGATCCCCCTATAGTTGGAACACACCCTCTGGTCCCCCTCCTTAAAAATGGGAACCACCACCCCGGTTTGCCACTCCACAGGAACTGCCCCCGATGACCACGCAATGTTGCAGAGACGTGTCAACCACGACAGTCCTACAACATCCATAGCTTTCAGATACCCAGGTCGGATCTCATCCACCCCCGGGGCTCCGCCACTGCGTAGTTTTTTGACTACCTCAGCGACCTCTGCCCCAGCGATTGGACAGTCCATCCCCAGGTCTCCCAGCTCTGGTTCCTCATAGGAATGCGTGTCGGTGGGATTGAGGAGCTCCTCAAAGTATTCCTTCCACCGCCCGACTATAGCCCCAGTTGATGTCAGCAGCTCCCCATTCCCACTGTAAACAGTGTGAGCGAGTTGCCGCCTTCCTCCCCTGAGGCGCCGGATGGTTTGCCAGAACCTTTTTGGAGCTGACCGGTAGTCTTTCTCCATGGTCTCACCAAACTCCTCCCACGCTCGAGATTTTGCCTCGGAAATTGCCACTGCTGCACCCCGCTTGGCTCTCCGATCCCTATCAGCTGCCTGACGGCTCCCCTAACCTCTGGTGTCCACCAGCGGGTACGGGGGTTCCCGCCACGACTGGCACCGGCTACCTTGCGACCACAGCTAGCAACAGCCGCCTCAACAATCGCAGAGCGGAACAAGGCCCATTCGGACTCAATGTCCCCCACTGCTCTCGGGACGCGGTCAAAGCTCTGCCGGAGGTGAGAGTTGAAGACCATCTTGACAGGCTCTTCTGCCAGGCGCTCCTAGCAGACCCTCACTATGCGTTTGGGTCTACCAGGTCTGCGTAGCATCTTCCCCTGCCATCTGATCCAACTCACCACCAGGTGGTGATCAGTTGACAGCTCCGCTCCTCTCTTCACTCGAGTGTTCAAAACATACGGTCTCAGGTCAGATGATACAACTATAAAGTCAATCATCGACCTGTAACCTAGGCTGCCCTGGTACCAGGTGTACCGGTGGGCATCCTTATGTTCGAACATGGTGTTCGTTATGGACAAACTGCGACTTGCACAGAAGTCCAAAAACAGAACACCACTCGAGTTCAGATTGGGCGGGCCGTTCCTCCCAATCACGCCCCTCCAGGTCACGCTGTCATTGCCCACGTGAGCATTGAAGTCTCCCAGCAGGACTATGGAGTCCCCAGTAGGAGCGCTATCCAGCACTCGTCCCAGGGACTCCAAAAAGGGTGGGTACTCTGAGCTGCTACTTGGTGCATAAGCACAAACAACAGTCAGGACCCGTTCCCCAATCCGAAGGCGCAGGGAAGCTGCCCTTTCATCCCCCGGAGAAAACCCCAACATACAGGCAGAGAGTCTTGGGGCTAACAGAAAGCCCACCCCAGCCCTCCGCCTCTCACCCGGAGCAACTCCAGCATACAAGAGAGTCCAACCCCTCTCAAGGACTCGGGTTCCAGAGCCAACGCTATGTGTCGAGGTGAGCCCGACTATATCTAGCCGGTATCGCTCAGCCTCTTCCAGAAGTTCCAGCTCCTTCCCCGCCAGGGAGGTGACGTTCCATGTCCCGATAGCCAGTTTTCCTGTCCGGGGATCGGACCGCTAAAGCTCCCGCCTTGGTCTGCCATCCGATCCACAATGCACCGGACCCTTCATGTTCCTCCTGCAGGTGGTGGGCCCACAGGTGAATTCCACAGCATCTCCTATACCAAAACATGAGTTAGCTTTACCTACACAGTATAGTAACTACAGCACATTTAGAACATTTTCTAAGCACTCAGAAACACCCTGTTGCATGTGAAAAGTCTGAATTTCTTCATAAACATTATCCAGGTAAGGTTCTAGTTTTAACTGGTTAGCTTGAACAAGCACATTTCTACCAGACCGAGCCATTTTCACTGTGAGTAGAGCAAGTTCGGTCTAGTTTACTGGGCTAAATGAGGCCTGCTAACGCTAATGTAGCTGTACTACACGTGAGTCTGTGACGGGTAAAACACATGACCATGGGCACAGAAATGAACTATTTTATGTAAAACTCACTGGACAAAAGTTTTAATGGCTTAAATTGAGGACCAGGCTGAATGCTGCAGTTTATTTCAGAAATAAACGTCAAATAAACCCAGTAAACTTCACACTAACCTTTCAGTGATGTTGTGTTTGAGTCTTCATGCTCAAAGTTCCTCAGTCCAAAGTTTTAGTCACATTTTAGGTCCGCTTCTTAGCAATGCAGCCTTTGTTCAAAGCTCGAAGCAGAGAGAGGGGCGGAGCTTAGAGCTGCTAGACTCCCCTACAGCATGTGGTTGCTGATCCAGAGATCATTCTTTCATGCCTCTGAAACGAGGCATTTCTGCTGCTGGGAGAATTAGGCAATGTTTGAGTAGCTGCTGCACCTTAATCAAGGGTTTTTTTGACCAATGAATGGTTTTTACATGTTATTGATATGTAAGAGAAATTATTCAGAATGGCTAAAAAGTGCATAATAGGGAACCTTTAAAATAAATCAAAATATGCAAGTTTACTCAAATAAAACTGTATAAGTTGTGCGCGCACTTTGTAACAGTTAACTACTGCATTCATTCATCCAGTGATGGCAAAAACAAGGAAGTAATGTCAGCCTTGTTCACTACGTTTGCTCAGTTCTAGCTAAGTTTTCCAACTGACTTTAAATCACCAGCCAAACTATAGGAAGCAGACGGTAAAAAAGAAAACCGACCAAAGAGGGGGCAGTGCGACGCGGCTTGAGCCTTTCAGCTCCGTCTTGTCAAATGCACCGCATTACACAACAAGTTCACAAAGTAACTTTTTTAAAAAAACAAACCAAAATACAGGCAAGCTGAAAAAAGAAACCTATATGAAATACATGCGCAACGTGAGCTATGCACAGAGAGATCTCAGTCACTGTCTGTTTGCGAGCCTGCGAGGCGAGGTGAGGTGTGTGCTCAGCACGACTGGCTGCTGATATGTGTGTAAGGGGCGGGCGTTCTGTGACTGGGCAGCCAATCAAAGAGCGTGAGGAGGCAGGAAGGGATGTCCACTCTCCCCCTCACTGTCGTGCCCTAGCCTCCAGCCCCCCCTGCTTTTGGGTTTGTTCTTGTTTTAGATTTATCTCTTTAGTTTAGTCCTTTGTGTTCTTAGTTCTGGTCATCTGTGTTTTAGTCATCCTCTTTAGTTTAGGTCTTATAGCTTTAGTCCAGTCTTTGTGTTTACTTTAGTCAGTCTGTGTTTTGGTGGTTCTGTTTTTAGTTTCCCCTCTGTGCTCTGTGTTTCAGGTGTCTTGTCTTGTGATTGTCCACACCTGCCTCTCGTTCTCCCTTGATTGATCCTTTGGTATTTAAGCCCTGCTGTGTCATGTCTCTGTGCTCGTTCGTCTGCTGTGTCACCCCCAGTCGTAGTCCTGTGCGTCCTTAGTCTTAGTCCTTCGACCTTCCTGTTTAGTTTCTAGTTAGTTTTTGCCTCAGTTTGTATTATGTTCCCTTTTGTAATAAATCCCTTTTTGAGTTTTTTACTACTGCCTCGTTCTCCTCCGTTCATCCCATCCTGCTTTTGGATTCCTTACACTCCTGCTCCACCCTCGCCTGACACTCACTGTTTGCTATTTTTATTGAGCCGCTAGCAGCAGCAATCAGGCAAAGTAAAGATATTACAGCAATAAAATGTAAAAACATAGAACATAAAATCAGTCTTTATGCAGATGATGTATTACTGTTTCTCCAGCATTCACAATCCTCCCTCTCTCAGGTCATTGAAATAAACTCTTTTTCAAAAGTTTCAGATGATTCAATTAACTGGTTAAAATCTACAGTTCTTCCAATTAATTGCTCCTTCACCAACTGTCCTAATACACAGTTGCAGTCAGGGAATATTACATACTTAGGTGTTAATATCTATCCTAGACTGGCAGATTTAACTAAACTAAATCACATCCCACTCTTAAAGAAAGTGGAAGATGATCTGACCAGATGAAAATCTCTACCTATATCACTCATGGGGAGACTTGCTTCAGTTAAAATGATGGTTTTACCAAGAATAAATTACCTATTCTCAATGATCCCAAATAAACCATCAACTGACTGGTTTAGATCTCTGGACTCGTCTATTTCTAAATTTCTTTGGAAGGATAAACCTCCACGTTTTAGTTTAAAAACACTACAGAAGACCAAAGACAAAGGGGAGGACTAGATCTACCCAACTTCTATACAGTAATTACTTCTTAGCCAAAAGGCTACAATACATCTTACGATGGATTAAGCAGAACCCATGAGATGAATTAGAATTATTATGAATTAGTTAGATGTAGAACAATGTGTAATAATATAGAGATTTCAGATCTACCATTTATTAGCTCAAACATTAAATGAAATGCTTTCTTTAAAAGCACTAACATCAGCTCTTCTCTGACAGCATGGTGGGAGTATCTAAAAATGACAGAATCTTCACTGATTCCATGCAGGCGTACACCCATCTGGAACAATCCTGACATCTTACAAAACAACAATATGATCAACTTCTCAGGCTGGAGGAGTAAAAGAATCTGTAGCATTTTGAAATAACTATTAGTTATTTTAACTACATCCTCTTCAGATAAACATTAGCTTATTTCTGGGTTTTAATGAAAAGTGATAAACTGTCATTTAACCCTGATAATAGCTAATATTTATTGACGGTATCTAGGTTCTTTGAAAGAGTACAGTGAATTGAAATACCTTATTAATAATGTGAAGCTGAAACCATAAAGATTGAACAACCATTTAATTTGAAAAACCTAAGAACACAGACAGATAAGACAGTTTGAAAGTTTGATGTAAACACAATTAATATTCTTAAACATGTTGAGGATGTTAAAGATAGGTTAATTGTGAGTTTTAACGGACCATAGCATATGTTTTAATGACTAGGGAAGTTAGTTAATTTAGTTAACCTAGTTAGGACTTTAAGAGTCAATTTAGGGCTAATTTGAGTTTGGAATGGGATTTAGTTTTGGCTTAATTTAGTTTGGAAGAATTAAGCTTTATCAAAGCAAACCTCTCGATCAGAAAGTGGTGTTCGCTCACTGACAGGTGGACGTTCCTAGATCTGGCAGGCGTTGGTTTCTCCACAAGCTGAGGCTGGAGTCCCCAGACTCGGAGTGGTGGTCCTGGAAGGCGTGGCCGCCGAGGACCTCGCTGGACAGTCCGTGGATACGTCCCGGTCAGCAAGGGAGGCATTTCAGCAGGCATGCTGAAGTCATTTCTGATCAGTTCCCGTGGTGAGGGAGAGACACAAGCAGGTCTCTCAAGGCCTTGTTCAAAGCTGATGAAGGTTCAGCTAAGATAGCAGCATAGCAGCTCAGGCTGCATTCAGACTGTAGCTCAGACCAAGACAAGACAAGACTTGTACCAGAACTGAATATTAGTTTTGAGACGAGTTATCTTCAATTTAACCAATCAGAAGATATTAAGTGTACTAATCAGAACTGAGTTAGTGGAGTTGTGGGTGGTTCTGATTGGACAAGGGGACTGTGAGGGAGTTACCAACTCACATATGACTTCCACCCGTTAAGACACTCACATTATGGATGTGATTAAAAATGCAGAAAATAGCAGAGAAGCATAATATAACACTTTGAGTGTGAGTGTGTGGGTGACCCTGAGAGCAGGAACACTACAGGTGGCTGTTCTGTAAACAAGAGATTACAGTTGGAACACCAGTCTGTGGTGTTACAGAAGAGACTTCTTTACAGAGAGTGTTTTATTAGACCAGCTAGTGTCCAGTTAAGGTCATCTGGGAGATGGACACCTGAAAGTGGACAGTCGGACACCTGTAGGGATCTTGATTCAGGTTAAAACATAATCCAAGAGTGATTGTATTCCAAGTTATTGGGAAAAAGATGGATTATTGTTGTGATGGTCAACAGAGGTCAAAGGTCAGAGGATGTAGCCTATTTGGTGAGGCTACAAATTGTATACCTGGAACACATCTTTGAGGGAACCGATTCCATCCCATTTAACAGGATAGTCTCACAATATGGGGTTGACAGGAATAGATTTTTAGAATATCAACAAATTAAATCTATAATAAAACATAAATTTAAGCTTAATAGAACAGAGCTACAAACACCATCAAATATATTACATTTCCTTAATCTTAAGTCTCCTAAGCTACTGTCTACAATATATAGGTTACTGTCTAAATTAGATGATTCGATATATCTTCCTATAGCAAAGTGGGAGGCAGACCTGTCAGTCAGTTACGACCAAAACTTCTGGTCTCAGACATGTTTAAAATCTTTCAGAATGACTAGAAACCCCAGTTTACAATTAATCCAATATAAAGTCCTACATAGAGTTCACTATACAGGTCAACGGATGTTCAGGATGGTTTATACACCATCTGAAATTTGCACAAGCTGCACAGACAACACCCCTGACACCTATATTCATGCACTTTGGTTTTGTCCACCTGTGCAGAGATTTTGATCCTGGATATGTGAAGATCTGTCAAAGTGTCTGAAATGTAATATTCCAGCTTCCCCTTCAGTTTGCTTGCTGGGAGATTTAGATGATGTCATCACAGAGATTAATTCAGTTCACATGGTTCTAACGGCCCTATGCATCGCTAAGAAAACTATCATCATTAAGTGGAAAAAATAAAATAATCTTAGTTTGAACCAGTATAGAAATCTGTTGTTGGACTATATTAACCTTGAGACAACCTCTGCCTCTGCTCCAAAAAAATCTCTCTGGGAAACTTTGATCAGTTTCATCACATAGTGAGGATGGGGGGTGCCCTTGCCTTTGTCCTCCAAGGTGGTGTGGGGGGGTGTCTGGGTTTGGAGGTTGTCTGGGGGTTTCCTGAGGCTGGGCTCGTTGGGGGGTCTGACGTTGGGGCTGCATCTCCTTGTTTATGTTTTATTTGCAGGTCTAGAAGTGGATTCTTCATGTCTCTTGTTCTCTTTTTTTCTGTTTACTTTCTCCCCCACCCTTCTTTCTGTACCCTTCCCCTTCCTTTCAGGCTCCATGTCCATTGGGATTCAAATCAACCATAAAAATGTTCTAATAAATATTTTTAAAGTTATATTTAAATATAAGTCAGGTGGCGCATTATAGCAGTGGCTGTAACAGCTCACCTGAAACAACAACACTGTTGGGCTTATTCCTGGTACTCAGACATCAATTCTGTTTGCTCTACAGCTGGACAGGACACGGGGTTAAAAAAAACACTGTAGGAGATAACTACCCTTCTTACATCTGGGTTTTCTCTGTTGACTCATAGGGACATTTAGTTCATCTCACTGTTGAATAAAGTTGAATCCTTACAGTTGAAAACAAAAAACCTCTATGCTCATGTTGCTGTGTGGCTTCAGACACAAGGTCATAATAATTATCAGACTCTTTCCCTCCTCTTTTCTATTTGACCAATTGTAATCCTCTGTAAAATGAAGGCAGATAATTTGGTATTAATATTAAAGTTATGATGAAGTTCTGTTGGAATCAGATAATCATTTAAGTGATGATATCAGCATCTTTACAATCTTGACACCTTAATGAATCCATTGATAATAAATAAGTCATGGTTGATTTCTGATGATTAATATAATCAGCACTTTGGTTAGTTTTTATCTCTAGAGTTGTGATTATCCATCTATCTAATATAATTTACTATCTTAAACTATTGTGTCAGTTTACAGCTTTAAAGGACACAAGGAATCATTTTAGAGAAATTCAATCAACCAGAAGGTTAAATTGGATTTTGAAGTCACTTTCTGTTTTTTAGCTACATCACCATCTTCCATGCTCTACGCTACCACAACATCATGACGATGCAGAAAACTGGAGTCATCCTAGGAGCCATCTGGACGGCGTGTGGAGTGCTGGCTGTGCTGATGGTGAAGTTCTTCGACCTGAAGTTTATCATGATCTGCTTTGTCATCTTCTTCATTGTGTCCTTGGTAGTCATCTGTTTCCTGTATGTATACATGTTCATGCTGGCTCGCATTCATGCAAAGAGCATTGCTGCTCTTCCTGACTGCAGCGAGGGAAGGTCTAAGCACCAGCAGAGGTGGAGCAGCAACATGAGAGGAGCATTGACTCTCACGGTGCTGTTCGGAGCCTTTGTGGTGTGTTGGACACCATTCTTTCTTCACCTCATCATCATCATGGTATGCCCCATGAACCCATACTGTGAATGTTACAGATCCCTGTTCCAGCTGCACGTGGTGCTAATGATGAGCCACGCCCTCATAGACCCAGCCATCTATGCCTTTCGCAGCGTCGAGCTCAGACACACTTTCAGGAAGATGCTGCTGTGTTCAGAATGGCAGCTGTGGTCTTAAAGGAGCAGTTCATATCTTTTAAAAGGCAAACTATGCAGTTTTGCTTGTTTTGGCACCCCTGGTGTCTGTTTTAAATCACTGCAGAGTAAAAACATTCGCACCATTGTCTTTGCTCAGAAACACCTAAATATAAATAAATATAAATAAATGTTGAAATGTCTCTTCAGCCTTCATTGCTTTCTACATAAGCGGATATTTACTCATTCAAAGAAATCAGCTGTGTTCAAGCAGGGAGAGATCGAATAAAAGCAGGAATCATGAGCTAAAAACACTCCAGCGCTAGCATAACAACTAGCCACTTTGGGTTAGCCTAACTCTTGCGAGATACGTCACTTTGTGAGACTTCAGGGCACCGGACTGGAGAATGAGAAGTTGCAATCGTGGTTTTCTGGATCCAAGCAGCAGATGGGGCTGAGTGACTTTTCATTAACCCTGTAAAGGGTCATATTAGAACATACTGGCTCAAGGAAAAAAATTTAAAATATGAAAAAGTTGCAAAGTATGCCTTTAAAATTGTTACTTTTCTTCCTCTTAAAGCTGATAGGAGGATTATTTTTCTATGTATCAAAGTTTTCTAAATGTTTTAAATGATATTTCAGGTCTAAAATCTATGGTTAGAGTTCCACAACATCTGTCATTCTGATGAAGACCCTCCTTCCTCCTAGAGACCCCTTTGCATTATTTCTGGCCGCCGACATTTTTTAGCCAATAAAATTCAAATTTCTGCATTCTCTCAACATGCACGCGCATCGAGCAAACCTGTACCAGTAGGGGGCGCTGTCGTACAGGACGCTCCGTGTGTTTCTGTTTGCCGTCTCAGCCGTTCACTGAGGACTCACAGCTCATTTCTACTAAAAACCTACCCATTTCCCAGCTAAAGACGGATTTATTTTTATTTTTAAACCTTTCACCTCACAAAATGGCAAGGCTTGACAGGGTTACGCGTTTATTTTGGTCAGAAAGTTCATCCAGGGCCGAGTCATTTCTGTGTTCAGCTACAGACAAAGTAGCAGCAGCTCGCTGCTAACAGAGCTAAGTATCAGAAGCAGCAGGTACAGAGAGGGTTCATCAGAGCCTGGTAGTGTTGGAATAAGAGTTGTGAACTGTGAGTGATTAAACCCTAAACATTGAGCTTCACAGTTATGCCCGCAACGTAATGCGCCATGTGCACGCGCGCACACGCGACCGGACGCGCGTGTCGAGGTGTTTTGAGGAGGAGCCGTTGGACGTTAGATTCAAAAACTGCTCTCTTGCTGAAATCCTCCACAATGTGGCTTTAAGTGAGGAGCCTTGATGTGTCTTCAAACCTCAGACTCAACGCTGCTAAAGACTCAAGAATACTGTCTAGTTTAAACCAATCACAAGCCTGGAAAGTTATTAATAATAATGGATTGGATTTATATTGCGCCTTTCAGGACACCCAAAGCGCTTTGACAGAAGCTCCATTATTCTTTCACGCACACATTTACACCGGTGGTGGTAAACTATGACAGACGTCTGTAGTCATAGCTGCCCTGGGGCAGTCTGACAGAAGCGAGGCTACCATTCTGCGCCATCGGCCATTATGACCACCACCAACATTCACACCCAGTCACACAGGCAAGCTGGGTGAAGTGTCTTGCCCAAGGACACAACGACAATCTAACCCAGACGGAGCTGGGGATCGAGCTGGCGACCCTCCAGTTACCAGGCCGGCCACTCTACCAACTGAACTATACGCCGCCCCAAGATGTAGATTTTATTTATTTATTTATTTATTTTATTTATTAACATATTTATATGGAGGATTAACCCCTTGAGATGCAACATCTCATTTTCGAGAGGGTCCTCCTTTACAACAAAACAGAACAAATGAACAAGACAACAGATCAAAGATAACAGTTAATGACAGCATTACAACACACAACTATCAACATACAGACACACACACGCACACACAACGGCTCACTATATTCCGACCCACCCCACCCAACACAATCCCCACAACAAACATGATTAATAATAGGGATGAGCGAGTACAGCATTATCTGTATCTGTTCAACCATCTAAATGATCTGTATCCGTATCTGTACTCGGAGTGGGCGGTGCCTAAACCGGAAGCGGGTGGGGCTTGCCCAGGAAGTGGGTGTGGTTTACCCCTGAAGTGGGCATGGCTTACATGGGTACATTATTTTAAGTCTGAAATTGATATGGATTGATCAGAATTAGCTATATGTATTGTTTATTTGAAAACTATTTACAGAGCAGCCTCAGAATTGAGATTCAATGTTTTTGATCACAATATTAAAGGCTGGGTTTTTCAACCTTTTTGGAGCCAAGGTACACTTTATCATTGGAAAAAATCACCACAGGGCGATTTGCACAAACCCACCCAACACTCACCAGACCATTTGAAATCTGAGCTCATTGATGTTTGATAAAATTAGCAGGTTGAATTTGGTCCAATCAAACATTTTTAACACTAAAGCAAATTTATCTGTCAGGACTGCAGCTGTTTACTAAGGCTCGCCCTGTTTTAATAGTTTTACTGTAAACTCTCATCTGTCCACCTGATAATAAAGGATTAGATTTAGTTTACAGGTGACCTGATTAAAGCATCAACTGTATTTTTACATCAACTTCAAACTGATTTGTTCACCTGTCAAAAAGTGATTGTAGCATCCAGTTTATCTGTAATGGATTAAATCTGCCTCAAAATGACTTTATTTCTCTACTGTTTATTTTACAGCATGCATGCCTCTGTCATCATGTTTTAGTAAAACTACTTTTGGGGTATTTAGTATTTAATATGAGTCTCTGAAAACAACTGTAACCCTCTGATAAAGTCACTGACAGATACATGTGTTTTTAGTGTTGATGTTTGATTTGTTGAATTTTAAGCTGTCAGTTTATGCTGGGAAATACAGCTGTGACGCGCGCTCCCGTTCACTTTATTATAATGAGAGGCGCGAGCCCCGCAGAGTTTACAGGACGGACGCGTGATCAGATAACGGGACCATCGTCCCTCAGCCAAAGAGAGGAGGAGTGACTGGAGAAAAAAAATCGAGTTAAGCTGACGGGTTTTTACACTGACCTTTTTTTTTCCAAATGCTCATCACGCAGGATGAAAGATCCTGTGTGATGCCCGCTGATCTGGGGGCCCAGTGTCCCCAGATCAGCGGGCCCACGGACACTGGGCCCGCTGATCTGGTTTTATGGACCGGTCAGATCAAAGTATGAGTTTTAAAAAGTCTGGACCAACGCTAGTCCACCAGGAAACGCTCGGGTTCACCAGAGCCAGTCTGGTTGACGCAGAGCCGCAGCGATCACCTGTCCCCCCCCCCTCCTCCTCCTCTATGGAAGAAATATAGTATCATCAGAATTCAACCATTTTTAGACATTGAATTTTTAACACTGAATTTTTATCATGTTCAATTATATGTCTGAATTTTTTCTTACTCCAAATTTCCCTGCAAAAATATTCACCTGCAAAAATTCACCTGCAAAAAATTCAACATCAAATATTCACCTGCGCTGCATGGTGGCGCAGCTGGTTAGCACTGCTGCCTCGCAGCAAGGAGGTCGTGGGTTCGCGTCCCGGCTCTGCGGCCTCTCTGCGTGGAGTTTGCATGTTCTCCCCGTGCATGCGTGGGTTTCCTCCGGGTACTCCGGTTTCCTCCCACAGTCCAAAGACATGACTGTCAGGCTAATTGGGCTGGTAAATTGTCCTTAGGTGTGAGTGGGTGTGTGGTTGTTTGTCTCGTTCGTCTCTGTGTGGCCCTGCGATGGACTGGCGACCTGTCCAGGGTGTCCCCCGCCTCTCGCCCCTTGACCGCTGGAGATAGGCACCAGCTCCCCCCGCGACCCTCTGTGGAGGAATAAGCGGCTACAGAAAATGGATGGATGGATATTCACCTGCAAAAAATTCACCATCAAATATTCAACTGCAAAAGATTCACCTGCAAAAATTCACCTTCAAAAATTCACCTTCAAAAATTCACCATCAAAAATTCACTTTCAAAAATTCACCTTAAAAAATTCACCATCAAAAATTCGCCATCATAAATTCACCTGCAAGAATTCGCCTGCAAAAGTGATGAACTTAAATGACCCAAGCCAGAGCAATCATATGGAAGATAATCAGTCTCACCAGAATTTGAATTTTTTTAAGACATTGAATTTAAAACACCAAAATTTTATGCAGTGAATTTAAAACATCACATTTTTATGCTGTGAAATAAAATTCAAACATTACTTTTGCCAGTAAAATTTTTTTTTTTTTTAACCCCGTGTCCTGTCCGGCTGTGGAGCAAACAGAATAATGTCTGAGTGCCAAAAACAAGCCCAACAGTGTTGCTGTTTCAGGTGAGAGGTTACAGCCACTGCTATAAAACTCATCCTGATTTTTGTTTAAATATAACCCCCAAAATCTTTATTAGAATATTGTTATGGTTGATTGGACACGGAGCCTGAAAGTGAAGGGAAGGGTACAGAAAGACGGATGGGGGAGAAAGTAAACAGAAAAAGAAGAGAACAAGAGACGTGAAGAGTCCACTTCTAGACCTGTAAATAAAGCACAAACAAACAAGCAAACAAAACAGGAAGAAAAGATACAGCAGCAACAAACAGCATATGAATATACAACAGTTGTGATATTCTTCAAATGTATACGTATACACCAGTTCAAGAGAGTTCAGTGTCAACCACAGCCTCAGTTAATGTGTCTGAAAACACCTGAGTCCGTCTTTATGTGAATACCTTGTGATCACCTGTGTGTGTATATACGCGCTTGTTTATGTAAGGTTTCTCTATTGAAATATTCAATAATAAGTTCGAGGAGCCACAGACCCGCCCCCAAGGCCCACGGAGGACGCGGAGGAGGTCCAGGCCCCCAGACGTCCAGAGGCCACCCAGGGCACGGACACCCCAGGGAGATCGCCGTCAGGGCAGCCACTAAACTCTCCCCCAGAGGGCGCAGAGGCTCACCCCACGTGGGCCCCTCGGGAGTCACCGCGCTAGAGCCCCTGGGGGGTCGCGGCTAGGAGCTCACAGGCACCGCCTGCAGCCGGCCATCCAGGGTAGATCTAGCCGGAACCAGAGACCCGAGACCCAGGAGCGAACCAGCCCCAGCAGAGGCCCGACCACGCCCGAGGGCCCAGATCCCACCAGGCAGCCACAGGAAGAAGAGCAGGCAGACGCCCCCAGACCCAGACCCCAAGACACCCCAATACGCCAGCGGAGAAAGGCACCACCAATGCCGAGGCGCAGCCAGGGAGGATAGTCTCTGCCGAGGAGGGTCTAGCATGTCACAGAAAAGGGGGGTGGGGGGCACGAAACCTGACAGAAAAACAGTCACACACAGACACAATCACTCTCCCTCCCTCATGCATGCACACACACATTCCTGCAAACATACTAAGACACACAATAGACGCTATACACCCACTCTCGCTCCCTATGCACACTCTATGTTCAGGACCAGGGACCAGCGCCCTAAGGGTGAAGCCGGCCCTGAGATCCAGAAGATGGTCCCTCCCTTACTGAAGTGGGGATAAGCAGACCACCACGCACCCCGCCGCAGCCGAGCAGCCCCCCACCGCAGACCCCGACCAGACAGCCCGCTCCACTCCAGGCCCCAGGCAGCAAGCAGAGAACAGGGGTGTGTGAAGACCCCAAGTCTCCCCCCACCTGCTCCAATGTGGTGTTGATGCGTGTTGTAGTAAGATGCTTTTAAAAAGAGTGGGGGGCGGCCCGCCATCCCCCGCCCTGGATCCTAAGTGTCTAAATGTGTGGAGGTGGGTAATGACACCGGAGGAGAGGTTTGCCGGCTAGACCTCCCTCCCCCCCGGGTATTACTGGATGTAATTTCTCCAAAGACCCTAGATGCATAATGTAAGAATGGCTGGGGTGGAAGTGTTTAAATTGTGCAATAAAATTGGGCCACAGGCTGCCACAGGACTGCAGAGATGGTGTTCCACACCCATGACGTACCCGTGACCCAAAGCCCTGTGTGTGTGATGACGTGGTGGAGCAGAGGGAGGGAAAAATCCGGGGATGAGGAGGCAAGACTGGGGGGACAAGCCCTCCCAGGGAGCCAGCTCCCCCGCTGGCCCCAGTAAGCACCCCCGTTCCCCAAGACCACCCAGGGCAGGGAGATTGTCGGCCCACCCATCCAGGCTCCCAGCAGGAGCCCCACACAGCGCCACAGAGCCCACGGAGTCCCCCACCCCCACCCCAGCAGGGTAACTATACCTCCCTCAATCACGCACATAGTAAACTACAAACTTACATAGGACCTAGACACCTAGGCAAAGCGCCCCCCCCCCCAAGACCCAAGACTCTTCCCCCCCAGCGCAGATGTAACCAGCCCCATTTGGCTAGGTGGTATCAAGGCCCACCAGCAAACTAAAGGCCCCAGAGCCAGGGTCAGGCACTGGGACAGACACCAGCCCCCCCCCGCCAGCAACACGCCAAGCAGAACCCGAGCCCCCAGGACCACCCCAGGCCCCACCCAGAGACGGCCCGCCCCAGAACCCGAGCCTCCAGACCCCCAGACCCCGCCGGAATGACCCAGCCACCCAGCAGCTAACTGCAGCCACCGCCGCAGACCACCCCAGACCCCAGACACGGCCGCCAGAGGGACACCCTGAGGCAGCCAAAACGCCAGCCCGGCAGGAGACGCAGCCCCACGTCAGACCCCCCAACAAGCCCAGCCCCAGGCAACCCCCAGACGCCCAAAAACCAGACACCCCCCCCCCCACACCGCCCCGGGGGACAAAGCCCAGAACCCCCTCCATCCTTACTATGTGATGGAACTGATCAAAGTTGCCCAGAGAGATTTTTTAGGAGCGGAGGCAGAGGTCGTCTCAAGGTTAATATAGTCCAACAACAGATTCCTATACTGGTTCAAACTGAGATTATTTTTGTTTTTCCAGTTTATGAGGATCGTTTTCTTAGCGATGCATAGGGCCGTTACAACCATGTGAACTGAATTAATCTCTGTGATGACATCATCTAAATCTCCCAGTAAGCAAACTGGAGGGGAAGCTGGAATATTACATTTCAGACACTTTGACAGATCTTCACATATCCGGGACCAAAATCTCTGCACAGGTGGACAAAACCAAAGTGCATGAATGTAGGTGTCAGGAGTGTTGTCTGTGCAGCTTGTGCAAATTTCAGATGGCGCATAACCCATCCTGAACATCTGTTGACCTGTATAGTCAACGGATGTTCAGGATGTTCAGTAAAATTTTCAGTGTATTATTTTTCAGTGTTAAAACATTTTCAATGTATTATTTTTCAGTATTAAAATAAATTCAAAGTATTATTTTTCAGTGTTAAAAAAATTTCAGTGTAATATTTTTCAGTGTTTAATATTCAATGTCAAAATGCGATGTGTTAAAAATTCGATTTAAAAAATTCAATGTGCTTATTTGTTATTGGTTTATTTTGGATCCCTAAATTCAGTGTTTGCGGTAATTCAGTGTAAGTGCCTGGAGCAAGGATAAGCAATCGACTTCGGATGAAGTCGAGCGTCATTCAGCCAATCAAATCCTGCTCCTGTAGTCATGTGACACCGTGTTTATAGCTCGTCAGTAGAAACAACTTCTGAGCGGCAAGACATGGCAGCGAACAGGGACGGTGTAGCGTCGGTGAGTGAGTATAAGTACTACTAGTACTAGTAGTACTTCATTCATCTGTCCTGTGTCAAAGCAGATTTTACTTTACATAGTTCACCAGAGGAGCAGCTTCCATCACTCTTTTTACTGTTTTGAAACAAACGTATGTTCAGCAGCCACCGGAAGTAATGCCAATGCCATTATTTACACTCGGTCTCTCTGGTTGTAAGGAGTTACAGTAATGCATCGGTTTACTGCGGGATGTTACAGAGAAGCAATATTTATAGGTTTTATTAGTTACAGTCAGGCATGGACAGGCCATCTGGCATACCGGGCAATGCCCGGTGGGCTGGCGCACCTATTTGGGCCGGTCCCGACTGATGTTGTTTGGAACCGACCGGCCCACCCGGTCAGCTGTTTGTTGAGTTGCGATTTAAAGCGTGAAGAGGCCCCAACGCCTGCTCTCTCTCTCCGGACTGCATAAAGGGGCTGCAGGCTGCGCCGTGGCTCCGCCCGCGCGCATCACGCACTGTGCCTAGTGCACCATGCGTCCATGGGGAACACATAAAAAAATCGGGCTATTATAATGTTCATACAAACGTAATATTTAAAATAAAAACGTGTAAAGCATGTTAATAAGCAATGACAAAACTAAAATATTTGCTGGAAAAAGATGGACCTCTCTCCAGTCTCCCCACCACCTCCCACCCAGCATTAGGGGGCTGGAGGTGGAAGAGACAGCGGGGTGATGACTGCCCGTCACTTGCCGGTAAGACTGTTTTAAATACAGGTGATGTTTTAACAAAGTCATGAGTTGATGAATGGAAAACGGATCGGTGACGTGAACTTTGACAAAACCTGCAGCTGGGCTGTCAAATTAACACGTTATTTGCGCGTTTAGGCAGAATCTTTTGAACAATTTTCATGTGAGTAACGAAC
>SSNR01000776.1:0-14322 GCA_006937965.1 Callopanchax toddi | reverse complement strand
GCCATCTCTACCCCACCCCCCTGCTAGAGGAGATGGCAACCAAGTGCCTGACAACCTCCCGCTGCTGCACTAGCAGCCGATCCCAGGCACACAGGTGAGCTGACCTGTCAGTCCACCAGCACACCTTGGCAGGGCTTTGATCCAACCTGCTGTCCTTATAGAAATCAGTAAAACAGCTACAGGTGTGGCATATAAAACCAGGAGCAATCATGCTCATCCTGCCACACAGGGCTGCGCGTCCTGCAGAAACACGAGTTTACCACTCCACGCAACAAAACGTGTGGTAGAAAGTTTGAAAGTTGTGTAACAAGTCATACAGCTCATGACAAAGTGACAAAGATAGGTAAAGATGACAAGAACTGAATTAGAAAAGGCACTCAAACATCAGTGGGTAGATCATTATCATGGCTGGTGCAGATGGATGAGGTACTGCGGGATAATATCATCCCGTTTTTCGTTCCCACAAAATAGTAATTTGTGGGAACGAAATATGTTTAATGTTCGCATGAATTATTATTTCGTGGGAACAAATTATTATTTCGTGGGAACGAAATACTAATTCTTCCACCATGTCATGAGACGGGCTCCGTATATTGTAGCTAGAATCATGTAACGTATGGTCTGTACACACACACATATATACTGGTATAGATGTTTTTACACTGTAAACGTAAAAATGAAACAGGTAATGGCATGCATTTACCGGTGTTTCTCAGATTTAGTTTTTATTTAACTGAGAAACAATTTAGGACCATTCTGTCAAAGGTTGAACATTTAAAAAATACAACCCAGGTGGAACCAAAGTAGTTTACAATATTACATTTGGTTATTACACACACACACATATATATTTATATATATATATATGTGTGTATATATATATATATATATATATATATATATATATATATATATATATATATATATATATATATATATATATATATATATATATATATATATATATATATATATATTAATATTATTAGTGGTTGCCTATAATCTCTATTAGTACATTTTAAAGATGACTTATTTGTTTGGTATTAATTTTTGTTTTGTTTTGTACGTTTGTAGGAACTTCTTCAGAACCACATTTTTGAAAGACTTCATGGTCGTTTGGAACATGTTCTTCAGCGAATGCCTCTGGATCTGGACTTCTTAGACTTTACTTGCACACAAGAACTTGTATTTTTGAATGCTTTGTCCACTCAACTAGATGTATGTCCAGCAATTTTAGATGCACTTACAAATCTGCACAGACTCGTTCGTTTAGAACTAAATGAAAAAAATCAACACATCACAGTTGTACAGTTTGAGCAAGGGCCAGCTGGGCGACAAAGAATGTCCATATCACCAGACCACCTTTGCAGCCTTCTGGAACTAAATCTGGCTGTCCCATCAATAGCCAAACTCTTGGGAATGTCCAGAAGCACAGTGTATCGACGTATGAGTGAATTTGAGCTTTCAGTAAAGGCACTATACAGCAACATGTCAGACGAGGAGTTGGACCAGTGTGTGAGAGAGATTAAATCCAGGCAGCCTCACTCTGGATACCGAATGGTCAAAGCCCTTCTGCAAGCTAGAGGACTAAGAGTTCAGTACAAAAGAGTCAGAGCCTCTATGCATCGTGTGGACACAACTGGCATCATATCACGTATGGTTAATTTGGGATGTATTGCTCGACGAACATACTCTGTTCCAGGCCCTCAGTGTTTGATGCACATCGACACAAACCATAAATTAATTCGGTAAATTATTTCAAATAGTTGAACAAGTTGAACAAAATTCAAGAATATGTGTAAAATATTGTAGTATATTTTGTGTTGCATTATTCATGTTACTCTTACCTTTTTAAAAATTAAATGTATTCTGACCAGAGCTTAAAAGAAATTGTCTTTTAAAAAATGAAACTTTCAAGAATTTTTAAAATTGAGCATGCTTATTATGTTTTTGTTTTCTCTCATTTAGCTACAACATTGTTATCTTTGGGGGTATTGATGGCTTTTCCCGTAAGGTCAGTAAAGTTTGTCAGTACAAATGTATATTCTGTACTTTGCTGTTTCTCAGTGTAGGGTTATATAGGGTAAAGTTGTATATATTGAATATTATTATTATAATTATTCTTAATAATTAATAATAATAGTCAAAACCTCGTAATTAGGGCACCACCCAGCGTTTTCTTTGGAAGGTAAGCTGAGACAACCTTGAGTATTATCCTATTTGTATTTTATTGTTATTTATCATTTATCAGTCTGAATCTGAAAGTAGTAAGCTCGTTACCCATTTTCGATATGAAAAACACAAAAATTACTGGAAGCCCATTTATGATTATATACGGATAAATTTATTTACAGAAACCTCAAAATGAACATGTTATAACAGCAACAGAGCAAAGTTAGGAATTTGACTTTGTAACCAGTTCAATTTATTAACAAGATGAATTATTGAGGTTAAATAAATATTAATGACTAATGTTTCAGAGTGAGAAATGGTTTACTAATGAAATTAAGCTAATTTATTGGCCTATGAAGGGAAGTTGAAGATTAAAGGATTTTAAGGAGGATGGATGGATGAAGAGAGTTAGGTTTAGCTTGCTTTACCCAAATTGCATCATATTGCAATAACCACATAGGTTGATTGTCTCACCGAACCACTGAACTTGAATCCCCGAGATACGTTGAGGCTTGGACCGACGGCTTTGTCTCCTCCAGCAGTCACAGTGGTTCCTGTTCCAGCTTGGAGAGAAGGCAGTCAAAGCATGAAAACGCTCGATGGGTGACTCAAGTGTGGAAGGGTATCAGAAGCTGATGAGCAGATCTCCAGGATTTGGGCAACAAGCAGTGAAGTTCTCTCGGCATGGAGATGTCGTTGTTTTCCATTAAGTCTAAGGTATTTTAGTTTCATAATAACGCCGTCTAACTTTTGGTTTCTAACGACGGATAAAAGAAAAATAAACTTTAAAACGTCTAAACTTGGTTAAGAAGAATGTAACGTGAAAATAAAAGAAAAGCTTAACGCCGAAAGTTCCTAAGACTTAAAGTCTGGAGTCTGTCCTTCCGGGGAGGCCTCATGTCGCAGCTCTGCATCCTAGCTCCCTGGTGGGGGGGAGCAGGGCCAACATGCAGGCGAGCCGGTGAGGTCATCAGGTCATCTAAGCAGAGAGCCGGAGAGGCGGAGACGAAGAGGAGGCGAAGAGTGGAAGCGAAGAGAACCAAAGGGAAGAGGGGTGCAAGAGAAGGGGAGCGGCTGAAGAGAAGGAATTAGCAGTTAGCGCCTTCTGGTTTTAAAGGGCAGGGGTGGAGTCGGGTTCAGCCAATGGTGTGGTTGACTCCACCTTCATCTGCATCAAGGGGAAGTACTTAGGAATGGCTTAGAGGGGATTAAATTTTGATGAGAGGAATAAAGTTTCTAATCAATAAAATAAACCTTACCACTTTTCTCTCTGAAACGTGAAGAGTTATTCAGAATCACCTTTTAGACTGCGTGCATCATGTTTATTCTACGCATAGAAACACATTAAATCCCACATCAGATTAATCAGAGAAATCAGTTACTCTTAGCTTAAGAGTACATACGAATAACATTTCTAGTTTCTTGACTAGATTAGATTTAAAAGAGATAATTTGGTATCATATTGATAAACAATGTGAAAAGTCTTCAAGGAAAATTAACCAAAGAACTTTTACCTAAGTAAATCAAACAGGGAAAAATCAAACTTTATCTTGTAAACACATTTTAAAAGTAAACCTGTGGATATTAACCTTTCTTTATATCAATTTGGGTCACATTGAAGTATTATTTCATCTGAAGCCTGTGAGGATGGAGAGAAGTTAGATTTGATTCCTTGAAAAGACATTTAAATTCTTAAGAACAGGAGAGACAAAAGGAATTCCTTTGTTTTTCTTCACTGGGTGAGAAAAGGTGGGGTGAGGGTCTTCTGGCTCCATCTCGTCTGTGAGTTATCGAAACTTCTTTGATCACCATCCTGAAAGTTTGTTATTTGAACAATTATCACCAGCTGTAAATTAGCATCCGCATTATCTTTACTGTCACAGAAAGATGAAAGGGGTTCTTCGACACCAAGGCAGGAATTTATGACCTCCTGAGGGGGAATCTGTTTGAAAGAGGGTGTGAGCTGGTAGGAAAAAGGTCAATTGTCACACAAACATAATCCATTTCTTGATCTGGACCATATACTTAGAAATAATGTCGATGTCCATTACATCAGTAAAACTTTGTGTTGTAGATAATGTATCTAGGTACTGCCTCCAACAACCTGGCATCCACCACGCTGGCTTTCTTCCAGGGATCAGTTCAGAAGTTTGGTTTTCCTCTCAGGTGAATGATAACTTGAACTCTAATTTTTTACATTTTACAAATGTAGTATACTCTATTCATCCCCTCAAAATGATGAATGCATCACTGATCAGGAATAATGTGCATGTGATCAGTAATTCTCCATTCTAGTTTCACTGAGATATTCATCTATGGAATCCAACACTGTATCTGCTTTACATTTATATGCTTACATTTGGGGATGTTAAATGTACAAATTTTACTTAAACACTGGCTTTCAAACCATATTTCAGAAACATTTTTTGTTCATTATATTATTCTTTATACTAAATATGTTCTTGGAACCTTTGCAGGGCTGTACGTTAACTTTTTTAGCTCATAGCACTGGTGCTACAAAGGTTGCAGGTTTTGTAGCGCAGAACAAAAAGTTGTAGCACCAGCATAAAAATTCAGCTACAATCTCTAAAGCCAAAATTAGTACCCATCGTTTTAACACACTGAGAAAGTGCTTATTGCGAAAACACAATAACAAGAAATATCTTCAAACATGTTTATATGTCAATGTAATTTCAAGAACATTTATTCATTCAAATTAGTGTAGATTTTTTTCAAAGTGCGAGTGTGAGCTGAGAAATGTGTGCACAAAACCACAAAAACAGATGTTTTCAGCTGCTATAATCTTTGATTTATTAATAAAATGCAGAAACTGTTATAATTCTACTTTATATTACTTATTGTATGAACTTTGACTCATCTATTTTAAGCTTCTGCTCTGTAGCACTTTGAGATTGTGAAACATAAAGTGCTATATAAGTTACATTTATTATCATTATTAATTTCGATGTTGAAAGCAAATTCACAGGCAGACAGTTTTTATGGTGTACAGTGAGACTGTGATGTTTTAAAATGTTCATTTGTCTCCTGATTTTGAATCTGCTGCATAGTTCTTGCTAAACAGATTTTACTTCAGTAAATAAATGTTATTAAAACTTTGGTCTGCTGTCCATTGCAGTCCAAGACTGCAGAGCATTTAAATATAATGACCTTTTACTGTGCCACCCTTCTTTGCCCCTGCCTGGACCCCCCAAGAAAAAAGTTCTAGATACGCCCCTGGGGCTGAGCTGCGTTTAGCGGGGTCAGACTCCGGTGTGAAGCCTCGTCTCCCCCTGACTCGGACCGTGGACTCGTTAACAGACATCAGTGTGACCCGTTCAGATTTATNAGACTGCAACATAAAAATGAAAAACTGAAGGGATCTGAATATTTGAAGCAAATGAACTTACTGAGCAGTAAAACAGAAACATGACAATGTAGCTGATCTACCAATAGATAGGGTCAGTGTTAACAGTTAAATTAGTTTTGGCCAAACAACTTATACTAGTAGTCTTCTAATATACTGGTACTAAACATACCATCTGTAATGAACCGACGAAGATAACCTGAAATTTGGCATTTTGTGTCACATGACCAGTCATCATCGTCGTCATCTTGTTCTGGCCAAGTGATGCGTTGAAGTAGCACCTGTGTTCATAAAAAGCAAAAGAACGGCCTTAAATATTGTTTAAGAATCTTTAGTCCAATATATAATAGTACATTCCAAAAGCATACTAAGAAAGAAAACCTTTACACATGAAAATATGCCTCAGGGCTCACGTTGTCTGCTCCCTCATCGGGAAAAAGCAAGGTTACAGCGTCAGGTCGCTGAGTCAGCAATGTCCACAGTGGGGTTTCTTTAAGACCTCTTCTCAGCTGCTTAATTTGTCTTGTGACACGTCCAATTACCTGTTAAAGAATTATATATTTAAAATATTAAGGGTTTGTGATAGGCATTTAATAGATATGCATTTTCTTTCACTCACAGCATGGATCAGAAACTTCTCAAACAACCATCTTCTATTGTTCTGAGTCAAGGAAGGGAGGTCCCACGCATACGCCAAGTTCTGAACACTTGCTTTATCTCCGTCAGAGAGCTCTGATTCACCTTCAAGCTTAAAAACACAAAGTCAGCAGAATTCAGTCATAGAAATACACACACAATGACTATACAATCAGTCATGCATTAAAAACATGAACATACAAGCTCGATTGTCTCCCTGATGTCCAGGTCTGGACAGTCTTGTGGTGTAACAGTTGCAGTTTCAGGTGTCCCACCAAGCAGGACATGAACCACAGCAGGACTGAGTCCTGACAGACAAGGTCCTCCGTGCAGAAAGGAGTGACCCATCATTCTCCCTGCCATGAGGAACAGATCACTCTCCACAAGAAAATGAGAGGCTGAGGGAACCAAGTGGCCAGGTTCTCCTTCAAATAGCAGAGTAACATTGGAGTTTGCTGTGAAAAGAATGCAAATTAATTCAAATGAATAGGTTTACCTACATGACAAAGGGTAGTTTTTATTTCCACACCTAAAAAGTGTTCAATTGAACATGACTGTCAAATTGTAAGAGTTGTTTGGAAGTTGGATTGAACATAGAATATATAGGATGGCATATCAGTAATGTACATACCAAAATTGATGCAAAATCCAGACCTCAGCTTTTCCATGCAAGTTGAAATGAAAAAGCGAGTTACTCCATGTCCAATAGCAGTATCTCCTGTAACAAAAGATAAAGTTTGATAGAATAAACATGTAGTAAATATATTTTTATATTTATGTATTTAGCAGACACTTTTATCCAAAGAGACTTAAAAATAATATTGTTTTTATTAATATTGTTATTGATAGTATTTTTATTAATGATTACTTGTAAATGTGTCTACCTTCAAGTCTACAAGTCAGTGGGCGTGCCCATTCCACATTTGGTCGCTTATAGAAAGAGATGAGGACCATGTCCTGTTCATCAGGACTTTTTCGGACATCCATGCTGAGAAGTAATGGGTTCTCCATTTTGTGAATATGCAGATGATACTTGGCACACTCAGATATGGCCTTGTAAGGGTCACTGATAGTGACCCAGGCTAAAATGAAAAAGAAAAAAAAAATCATTTACTTAATGAACAACTCCAATGTGCAACCTTTTGGTAACCAAAAGTATTTAAAAGTTTAGGTATGATGCTTTTCATCTGGTATTTTAATTGTTTTAATTTAATAGCCATTATGCTACTGACCAATTTTGAAAAGGTAAACAATTGAGAGTATGTACTGAGAGTAGGCCTTGGTTTGTAGCTTGTCATTTTGACTATGCTGAACAGCCTAACAAAACTTTCCAACACTACTGATGACCCTGAGATACACCTACCATCCCTGACTGCAGCAGTTCCTGATGGTCCTGGTATATCTGCTTGCTCTTCCTCACTGAAAGTACCTGCATCCCTTGCCTCATTTCCTGTGCTACTGAAACGATATTTAATGTTACAGCATTTATGATGAGTGAAAAACACTTAACACTTACCTTTCACCACATGAAGCAGCATGTATCTCAATGAGGTCAGTGGGAAACATGCTTGTGCACACAGGACATTGCTGCATTGCTGCTGTTGTGACATAAACATGTTAGGACAACAGCATCACTTAACATTGCAATTTTACTGATATTTACTCAAAATGAAAAAAAGAAGAAGAAAGAAATCTTACATTTTTCCTCCACAACATAACCGACATCCTGACATGGCAGGTTTTGGTCAGAGGCAACTTCCACAACAGAACACGATTTGAGGTGTTCTGTGAGTAACTGCAGGGGAACCACTGCATCACACTTCTGACATGTGGCTTTTGGCATGCCAATGAACGATTCATCAGTAAGTGGTAAAGGTTCTATGCTCAGTTCTTCTTGAATTGGAGCGATGAACAGAACTGTGGTCCCACGACTATTAGCCTTTAGGATCCTGCCTGTATAGCCGGTATCATCAGGAGCCACCAGACAGAGTTTTCGACTCCCCCATCCACCTGTAGAAAACATTGCCAAGAAACATTGGGTTGCCAAACCTAGATTTTGTTTTCATTAACTGATTTTAAAGCCAATTTGTTAATAGGGGTGGGACTTATAATTTTAGATGCATCACAATGTTAACATGGACAACTCTGAACTAGTGTTAAAATGTTAAATATTGATGTTATCAATGTATATCCTGCATTTATAGAGCACTTTCTAGTGTGTTCTATACTCCCCAACACGTACTGTACAACACATCAGTCATTAATCCATTCAAACTCACATTCACACACTGGCGGTGATCAGCTACATCATAGCCTCAGCTGTCCTGGGGCACACTGACTGAGGGGGAGATGCCATGCACTGACACCACCAGGTCCCTCTGACCACCACCAGTAGACAAGGTGGGTGAAGTGTCTCCAAGGACACAACAACAATGTAACCCAGCTGGGGACATTGATAACTGTGTTGAGGATTGCAAGTGGGAGGTGCAGCACCATGAGAGCTTCTGGGGTGCACAGAATAGACCTGAGTAACATCTGTTCATAGTGAGAGTCATGACCTATATGAACTAGTGCATTATATAATGAATAGGTGATAATTTCAAAAACAACAGTGCTGGCTGAGTGAAACCTGCTGTATGGGTGAGCACCCACTGTCAGGGCATGCACAGCCTATTATGAGTGTCTCCCTCACTGAAACTTGCCATTTCTGCTACTTTAGTTGTGTCAATCAAATAAAAGCTTTAAAAAACATTTATTTGAACATGATTACATCATAGGTATTCTTGGTTAAAGATGGTTAAAGTTTGTAAGTGAGTTTTCAAAAAAAAAAAAGTTTAAAGTGTTTATCATAAACAGACAACTTCCTGTACAGGATGATATCATTCTAAGTTAGGCTTTAGTTGTATACATTGGCCTTGCTTAAATATTTTGAACCATACCGTAAGTTACCCAACTGTACTGTAATACATATTTTATTAAATGATTTTAGATAAAAATAAATGTTGTTTGCGTTAATTCTGGTCATTAGGTTTATGTGCACCTTTGTCTATATTATATCCAATTGTGCATTTTTTGTTCAAGTACTTTAAGCAACAAGAAAGTCAAAGTCATCATTTTCAACCATAACTATCATTGTAATATGAATGTCCACTTATATTTTTAAGAGCCCTTATTTGGGATAAAAAGTACATTTCCATCTTAAAATGACATCACCTGCCTCTGATCCTTAGAGTGTACTTTAGGTTTATTTATTTATTTTTGCGTGGTTATTATAATACTCAGAAATTTGTCCGAGTGGGAGGTCTTGGGCACATAATTTTTGAACAAGGGCAATTGTTCACCTTATTCAAAATAAGCTGATGAAATAAGATGATTAACATTATTTTGTTTTAAAGCTGGGATTTCAGTTAGTACTGTATAGTTATTTTAACTAAATGAATATACTGCTCATTGTTTAGTTGGTTTAGAAGTGTATCTATTTGAAAATAGAACTGTATGTAAAAATTTCACTGGATATCAAAGCTACAGAGTAAGACCATCATAATCCAAATGTCATTTGAAAGGAGAGACAAAATAAGACATGCATAAAATTGATTTTAAGAATTTAAATTGTTTTTTGTTTGAGTATTGCTCTTGTGACTGTTAAGTGCCCAAATCAAAAATGTTTTTTGATAAATTGCAAAGCCATATACAGCAACATGCCTCACCTGCAGATTTGTACAGTAGCCAACCACCTGTAACCACCTCCAACTTGGGGAACAAAACTTTGAGGGCACCGCATAACTGTAAGCAAAATATATGTCCAAGTTAAGTGTCATGAAAAATCCATTCAAATTAATATTAGCATTCACCAACAAACAACAAAAGAATAAAAAGCTGTGCAATTACATAAATGAAACAATATTGTTTTGTCCAGATGTGTGTTGATGAGTGTTACTATTATTTACAACAGTTAATTGTAAACTGGAATTATTTTAAAATCATAGAATTTATAATCATTACAATGATTTTAAATTTATTCTTATAAAATATACTTTTATAATCTAAACATATTTGAGTAATGACCTACATTATGAAACATATACTTTGATTGTACTAAAAAATACACAGCAAACTCTTTAAATGTAGGAATATGTAATATATGAATAAAAATTGAAGTACTTTTGCAGAGTATCTTACCAGCACAAGCAAAGTATGTTTCCTAACATTATAAGTCATGTCTCAAAATATGTTTAGATCAAAGCATCTTCATAATAATAAAAAATATAACACATTTACAATTCTGGGAATTATTTAAAAATTGTAGTTGTTAATATCAATATTCAGCACACATCTAGGTATAATTTATACCTTTTAATTATTGTATGCATGAAAAGACAAATTATCCCTTTGTTAAGACAACACTGTGTGGCATGTTTCTTGATACATCTAAAGTGAAAGATGTATAAATGAGCAAAATAATTTCCATATTACCTCTTCATGTGTAGTGCTCTCATCTAGATGAGCAGTCCTTCGTCCCAACCCTGCCTGCATGTGGACTATTTGCTCCTGCTCTTTGGGAGTTTTTTCACATTGTTTAGGCAGCAAATAAAACATCACTTCAAGAGGTTTAGATTTCTTAGCTGGGACGGGATTGGATGCAGGGAAACACCTTTTCCCTCTGGCCTTGGTAAAAATACCTGGGAAAGACCTGTTGATAATAAAAATGCATTAAAACCAATGACATGAATAATTCTAGGTTTATTGCTCCAAAAAAGAACATTGTGACAAGTGTATTTTAACACAGATGTATGCAAATAAATATAGAAATAACAAGCTGAAAACTCAAAAAAGTTTACATTAAAATAAAAAATATGATTCAAAACCACTTTTTCTATATAATCATGAAGCAGAACATTCACAATTCCCCAAAAGAAATTAGTTTTATTCCAGGGTTTACCATTTCAGTCTTAGTCTGCTGTATTAACAAGAGCATGAACAATGCAATAAAATATGTCATTACTTAATCTCCCATTTTGCAAAACAAGTCAACAGCATCCTAAACTATGTATACATAGGACATCTAGTAGCTATTTCAAGTCATTACCTTGTCATTTCTGTTTGCACTGACGTTTGGCCTCCTTGCCTCTGATCTCTGTAGAAGTTTGTACAAAAATATTAGTAATAATTAGTAATAATAATAATAAAACCAGCAACAGCTCTAACTGATGACTATAAATAAATGAGTTCATCTAATGCACTAAAGTAAACCTTGTATCTTGATTGACGACACCAGCTGGACTATGTGATGTGGCAGATGTTGACAGTAAGTGCAGCAAATGCCTTGCAGACTGCACAATAGCATCTTGACTGACCTGCTACAAACGTATACAAAACAAAGAAAATGAAAATCAGGAAATAGAACTTCTAAGACTAATGCTTAAAAGGATACAAGTACATGGCTTCACGATGTTAGCTCACAATGGAACTACCAGTAACTTACTGGTGTGTCTATGTGCCCCTCGCTAACATGTTAGCTGCACATATACTCTGCAAGGACTCTCAAAACAATGTTACCCATAAATAAGCTTCATTTAAAAAAAAAACCACACACACACAAAGCACTGCTCCTTACGTTTGTTTCAAAACAGTATTAACTAAAAAGAGTGATGGAAGCTGCTCCTCTGGTGAACTATGTGTAAAGTAAAACCTGTTTTAACAGTGTTCGCGAAAACCTTTGAGCCACGCCTGCCAAACTGGCAGACGTGTGAGCATCTCAGGCAGGACATTTTTGACTCACGTAGGACAATGTCCTCACGTGCTGCAGATCTGTATCTTTTTAATAGTGGGTATTATAGTGACCTGATTAATATAGCGCCTTCCCACCACCAATCAAGGCAGCCCAAAGCGCTGAACACAGTCAAATACAGACAGTAAATACAATAATAAAACAGAACAATAAAAAAACAACAGGCCAAGTATAAAAATATCTTCAATGATTAGTCTAAAACTCAATTTAAAAAACTGTCAGCAGTTTAAAAGACGCTAAGAATCTG
The DNA here is from genome assembly GCA_006937965.1 of Callopanchax toddi. Lineage (NCBI taxonomy): Eukaryota > Metazoa > Chordata > Actinopteri > Cyprinodontiformes > Nothobranchiidae > Callopanchax > Callopanchax toddi. The sequence goes on along the minus strand of SSNR01000776.1, from coordinate 2,115 downwards.
GTTAAAATACAGGCAACAAGAGGCAATAAGCACCAAGTCCTATACACCAGACCACCATAACACTGAGTCAGTCTGACTCTAGAGACCCAGGATGCTGCTGGTCTAGTTTCACTCAGACCACCATAACACTGAGTCAGTCTGACTCTAGAGACCCAGGATGCTGCTGGTCTAGTTTCACTCTGCATTCTGTTCAGTTTCACTTTTCTGTCAATCAGGATCTGATTATGGCATTTTAATGATTGAGCAGTATTTTGCTGTTAATATTGTTTATGCTCTAAATTACTTTACAGTCAGGTAGTTATTCTGATTTTTTATTTAAATTTATTTTATTTTATATTAACCTGTAACTTTGCTTCTGGTGCACCTGAATGTCCCCACTGAGGGACAATAAAGGATTTCTATTCTATTCTGTTCCTCTCCTTCATCCCACTCTCCTCTTCAGAGGCTGTAACCATAACAGCAGAATAATCTGTGAAGTTCTCTATCCTCCTGTTCTCACTCCTTCACTCTTAAAACTTCTTTCTCTTGTAGTTTGGTTCTTCATCCTAAAGTAACCAGTTAACAGAGTTACTAGATCATATGGGCTTTGTTTGGGGGACCAATCAGCAGCACGTTCAGGTGAAACCTCATCAGCTGTTCTGTCTCATCAGGAAGGAAACACGTCGGACATTACTGATGTCTTTTAATATTGTCTGACGGAACTGTTTGTTTGATCTTTAAATAATGATGGGCAAGGAGGAATGGACTGAATAAAAATTAAATCGTGGTGGTTACAGTTCGTTTAGGAAGCTAATATTAGAGAAGACAGAGGCCGACGCAGATCTCAGAACGTTCAGAATCTGAACGCTGTGACGTCAGAGAGTCTAGTCCACCTAGAAGCACCAGAGGAAAATAAAACACTCAGAACCTCCTAAATGATCGGAGGCAACGAAGTCTGCAGAAATACTTTGACATTTCCCATCAGCACGCGAGCGAATGCGCGTGAATGAGACAGGTGCATGCGCGCAAAGAAGCGAGCGAGTCAGAGGCGCGCGCGCCGCGAGCAAGAGAACGACAGAGAGAGAAAAGGAGAGAGAGAGTGAGTGAGGGATACAACTGGAAAAGCACCACGCCGGACAAAGTGTCCGACGATTTTCAGTTTTACGTCGGACAATTTTAAATTACGTCGGTAATGTCCGACGTGTTTTCGCAAACACTGTTTTAACACATGACAGATGAATGAAGTACTAGTACTAGTAGTACTCACTCACCGACGCTGCACCGTCCCTGTTCGCCGCCATTCGTCTTGCCGCTCAGGAGTTTTCATCGCGGTGTCACATGACTACAGGAGCAGGATTTGATTGGCTGAATGACGCTCGACTTCATCCGAAGTCGATTGCTTATCCTTGCTCCAGGCACTTACACTGAATGGGGTTTATGCACGGTCACTTCCTGGTTGCGATAGAGGCTGCCGCTCCCTTCCGGTTCAACGCTGTTCCCACACAAACTGGACAAAATGGATTTTTTTACCCGTTTTCTTCAAGACCTGCCACGCATCACGGTAAACGATGTCCACCGGATTTTTGAAAAACACACAGAGACATCTGTGAGCAAGCGGGTGAAGGACTTTAAGCTGTATATAACCAGCTTTATTCATGAAATTGAAGGTAAGCTAACAGCGTTAGCTCGTAGCTTCCATCATCAAAAAACAGTGAAACAAATCTATATAGCCGTAATCGTGGGCTCCAACTGCTTCACAACTTTCAACTTTCTCTGGTCTAGCTGTACGTTATCAAACACCAAGTCTTCATTCACCAAAAGAATAGTTGTTCCAGTGAAATAACACACGAACGGCGCCGCGCCTCCTCCATTAGCCTCCTCCTTTAGCCTCCTCCACTCGGCTCTTTGACTACTGTGCTGCAAAGTGTGGACTGCAGACACGGTGTGGTTAGAAATGATCACGTTTTCTCTTCTTAAGTTCACAATCCTTCTTTTTTTGTAGTTATTTATTCAGTGGAAATGTGTGGAAACGGACTGATGAATTCTATTCAGCTGATGCGGTACACAACGGAACACAGCAGTGTTCAGCTGTCGAGGCTTCCCGTCCGCTGATACTTATATGATGGCTTCATTTCT
>SSNR01000775.1:95269-114444 GCA_006937965.1 Callopanchax toddi | reverse complement strand
AATGTGATTCAGCTGTAATGTAGGTGGACTTCTTGGCCCTTTAGAGTGATTTGTATCCGACTGAGCAGAGGTAAAGGGACGGCTTTACACACTTTATTATATTCTCTTCATCAACACTGAATGTTGAACTGATCATTAAATCACTTCATTGAAGGAATTGACCCTGATCATCCAGTAAATCTTCAACAAAGACCAGATTCTTTTCACACCATTTTTCTAGGAACAATGACTTCCTGTTCATTGTAATTGTTCTGTTGTTCCACTAGGTGGCGCCATGGGAGTGAAGTTGTGGGTAAACACCATCTTCCAGTCAAACTCTACTTGTTTCTGATATTCTAAGCCGTTCTTCAAAAACCCAGTCTGGACTCGTCTCAGCCAAATCCTTACAGGCCCATCTCTAAACTGACCTCTATCTCTAAACTTTTAGAAAAAGTCCTGGTTGATCAGCTGATCTCTTTTCTGGAACAACACAACATTTTGCTGTCAATGTTTCACATTTGTTTACTGATTTTCTATTCTACTTCCTTTAAATCAATCTTTGATTTTCTTTGATTCCTGTTGAATTTTGATGTTTCTTTGATCTTTTCTGTGAAAGGAGCTAAATAAACAAACTGACTGACTTCTAACATCTAATTGATGTCCATCATTTCCTCTGAGGAGCTTTTTATTGACATGAAAGCAGCAAATAACAAATGATGAGGGAATTGATCACCTTGCTGTAACATCAATGTCCACTAGATGGCGCCGTGGTCATCACTGTTCCTACATCTCCATCACAAGAGGCTTTATTTCCTCATCAGTCAGGAAAACATGAGATTAGAACAAACAGGAGCTGGAAGCTAAATCCTCCTGGAACAAATCATCAGGTTTCTTTATTTCCCTTTAAATCAACAACATAAAGACGTCTTGATTTAACAGGTTGATCTTCAGAGAATCACTGGAGATTAAATGTTCATAGATTTATAAACAACAGACATGATGAAATCAGGATGTTATGAACAGAAACATCAAGTCAAAATCACTTTTAAACCCTGACATTTCAGCTAAAGGAAGTTCAAAACAGGAGGTGATTTTAGAAGATGCTGCTGCAACATGAAGAAAACTGTTTTCATCCACTAAGAAAACCAGAGCACAGAGATCAGGGACACCAGCAACAGCTGCTGGTTCAGTTGGGATTTAGTCCAGATAGAATCCAGTGATGCTCTCCTCCAGCTGGAGCATCACTTTCATGGTCTGAGACACTTCCGTCCAGTAGGGGGAGATGTTGAGGCTCCCAGAAGATCTGAAGTGAGCGACTGATGGATCTCCACATGTCCTCCAACATCTACCATGGTCCACATGTTGACTCTGCAGGTCCTGAACTCTAGGAGGAATCAAAAGGAGGAGACGCTCTGCTCCCTAGAGCCTCACAACCCAAACGGAGCTCTGGTCAGAGGACGGACACATCTGGAGTCCAGAGGTTTCACAGTCTTCATCCACTCTGGACCGTGGTGTTGAGGACCAGGAGACAGACTCTAGTCCTCCATGGTCAAAGCTTTAGAACCTCCTCTGATTTTCACAGGAACATCTGTGATTGTGTTTCCTCCTACTATGTCCCAGGCCCCGCCTCTCCTTCACTTCACAGCAGGATCAAGTTCAGACGACTATCGCTGTTGACCTTTGGTTTGACAGAGAGGGAAAATATTTTCAGACAGACTGTGTTTCAGACAGAGTTCTGCTTTTCTGTCAGCTCAGCTGGACCTGAACCTCGTCTACAGCCTTCTGCCTCCGTCAGCTGGTGGAGAACCTCCTGGTTCCTGACAGCACCTCCTGACATCTGATGACCTGCATCCTGTCATCATCAAGTCATTAAAGCAGCAGGTGGAAGAGGCAGCTGGAGTCCAGGTGGAAGCTCACTAATTCATCTTTATGTCACATCCAGTGAGATCCTCTCCTCCAGATCTCACTGATTCTGGGTCAGGAGTTCCTTTAGAGAGATCATCCCTCCCATCTGTAGAGAGAAGAAAAACAGAGTGAGGTGAAAGGTCCCAGACCTGCAGAGTCAGGTCAAACTGAGTGTAATATTGGTGTCAGAAGCACTGATCCAGGATCAGTCAGGAGGACTGCAGTAGTGATGGATTCACTGCTGCTGCATTGAAAGAGACTGTGTGTTGATCAGCATCTGAAACATCAGCTGATCAATAAACATGGAGGCTGTCTCTGAACACATTTCAATCAAACAAGTGAAGAAGAACAGATGGAGGAATGTGCTGACTGGACTCCAGCAGCTTCTGCTCTGTAGAAAGACCTCATGGTTCCTACATGGAAGGAGAGTTCTCTGAAAGAAGAGCCAGAGCTCTACAGGCTGCAGTCAGACTGATCTCAGAGCTGTGACAAAGATCAAAGTCATCAGCTGTTTAGTGGTGAAATGAGAGAACAGCTGATGGACCACACTTTGATCACTGAAGACCCGAGTCTTTGTTCCAGGCTGTCAGCTGGAATCCAGTTTTAGACACAAACACAACCACACCAACTTCAACACAACATCACAACAATCTGACCTCTCCTCTGATTGGCTGACTGCCTTTAGCTGCTCTGCTCTTTCTGTTCAATCCTGAAACCTGTCACTTTTCTCCTCTCAGAGCTTCATTCAGAAACACAGTTAGTGAGAAGCTGCAGCTTCACAGGAAACCCTGGATCTTTGCTTTGAGAAGAACTGGGTTTAGTCAGATTCTGCTGACAGCAGCACTAACATCTCCACCTTCTACTGACCTCAGATCCTCCAGTCTGTAGTCTGGACTCTCCTTAAGACCCAACAGCTGCTGAACATCTGGATCCTTCAGTTTGTTCCCAGTCAGGTCCAGGTATCTCAGATGGGAAGGGTTGGACTTCAGAGCTGAGACCAGAGAAGAACAGCTGATCTCTGACAACCTGCAGTTTCTCAACCTGAATAAAAATAAAAGATGAGTTTAGAAACCAAATCAGACTTTTACAGACTCTGAACTTTGAAAACCTTTGATCCACTGAAAGCTGTTTGAACATGTTTTAAACTATTAGAAGAGTTGAAGTAGAATCTGTAATAATAAATAAGAAGTGTTCGTTTCAGCTCTGCTTTAATGTGAAAGTCAGGACTTCAACTATGAGCTGAGATCTAAATATAAAAAACAAACATGAAAATAAAACTAATCGATCCATCCATTATATATACAATAAGTACTGTGTATAATCTGCATTTAGGTGTAATTTTAAATAGTTTTCTCACTATTTTTAACCAGACCGAAAGGTCGAGTGATATACTTCCTGTTTCTTTGGGGTCTACTGCGCATGTCCTGAGCGCACTCAGCTTTACCATTGGACCTACGCTTTGTTCGCTGTTACTGATGCATGTACACTGGAACCAGCCTTTAGTGCAAAGTATAGAAGACCTGAAGGGCACTGATTCTAGCATCTGTGTCACGCGCACAACGGCAGAAGACTGGAGTATTGCTAAGACCAGGACGACGGTGACCTGCAAGTTCTTGCTCTTGGATTTATAATGGAGGAAACAAAATGGATATTTATTCAGTGAATCCTTCTTGCCAGCTTGTGAAAACCCAGCCGATTAATTCCATTTGTCCTGATTTAATGAACTCAATGGTGAGTAACTTCGTTTGTTTGTTTCTTTTTTCTTAATAATGTGTCTGTCGCGAATTTTCACATTCAAAAACCCCATAGGCGAAGCTAATGCGGCTAGCTGTTTTAAGTCCTCATGAGTGAATTTAAAACTTAAAGCAGCACTCTGGAGGATTTCATCAGGAGAGCAGTTTTTGAATCTAGCGTCCAAAGGCTCCTCCTCAAAACATCTCGACACGCGCGTCCGGTTGCGTGTGCGCGCGTGCACGCGGCGTATATACTTCGGACATGAACTGTACAGCTCAGTGTAGGGTTTAATCACTCACAGTTCACAATCTTTTTCCAACAATACTACGAGGGTCTGATGAGCCCTCTCTGTCCCTGCTCGTCTCGTCTCGTCTTCTTCCGCTTATCCGGGTCCGGGTCGCGGGGGCAGCATCCCAATTAGGGAGCCCCAGACGGTCTTCTCCCCAGCCACTTCTACCAGCTCCTCCGGCAGGATCCCAAGGCGCTCCAGGGCCAAACCAGAGATATATTTTCTCCAGCGTGTCCTGGGTCGACCCGGGGGCCTCCTGCCGGCAGGACATGCCTGAAACACCTCCCTGGGGAGGCGTCCAGGGGGCATCCTAACAAGATGCCCGAACCACCTCAGCTGGCTCCTTTCGACATTGAGGAGTAGCGGTTCTACTCCGAGTCTCTCCCGGATGTTCGAGCTCCTCACCCTATCCATAAGGCTGAGCCCGGCCACCCTGCAGAGAAAACTCATTTCGGCCGCTTGTATCCGCGATCTCGTTCTTTCGGTCATTACCCAAAGCTCATGACCATAGGTGAGGATTGGGAGGTAGATCGACCGGTAAATCGAGAGCCTTGCTTTCCGGCTCAGCTCCTTCTTCACCACAACAGATCGGTTCAGCGTCCGCATCACTGCAGACGCTGCCCCAATCCGCCTGTCGATCTCCCGCTCCCTCCTTCCCTCACTCGTGAACAAGACCCCGAGATACTTGAACTCCTCCACTTGAGGCAGGATCTCTCTCCCGACCTGGAGTTGGCAAGCCACCCTTTTCCGACCGAGAACCATGGCCTCAGACTTGGAGGTGCTGATCCTCATCCCAGCCGCTTCACACTCAGCTGCGAACCTCCCCAGCAAGAGCTGTAGTTCAGAGCCTGATGAAGCTAGGAGGACCACATCATCTGCAAAAAGCAGAGACGAGATTCTCCTGTCACCAAACTCGACACCCTCCACACCACGGCTGCGCCTAGAAATCCTGTCCATAAAGGTTATGAACAGGACCGGTGACAAAGGGCAGCCCTGGCGGAGTCCAACCCTCACTGGGAACAGGTCCGACTTATACCTACCTTATACCAGGCCCTCCGATACCTATCAGCTGCCTCTAGAGACCCACAGACCAGCCATGCCCAGTAGGCCTCCTTCTTCAGCCTGACGGCTCCCCTAACCTCTGGTGTCCACCAGCGGGTACGGGGGTTACCGCCACGATTGGCACCGGCTACCTTGCGACCACAGCTAGCAACAGCCGCCTCAACAATCGCAGAGCGGAACAAGGCCCATTCGGACTCAATGTCCCCCACTGCTCTCGGGACGCGGTCGAAGCTCTGCCGGAGGTGGGAGTTGAAGACCATCTTGACAGGCTCTTCTGCCAGGCGTTCCCAGCAGACCCTCACTATGCGCTTGGGTCTACCAGGTCTGCGTAGCATCTTCCCCTGCCATCTGATCCAGCTCACCACCAGGTGGTGATCAGTTGACAGCTCCGCTCCTCTCTTCACTCGAGTGTCCAAAACATACGGTCTCAGATCAGATGATACAACTATAAAGTCAATCATTGACCTGTAACCTAGGCTGCCCTGGTACCAGGTGTACCGATGGGCATCCTTATGTTCGAACATGGTGTTCGTTATGGCCAAACTGCGACTTGCACAGAATTCCAAAAACAGAACACAAAGTGCGGTTCAAAAGACTCTTCATGCAAGTACAATCATCGAGCCAGTGTACCCGGCCCGGAGGGTCCCGGGGTCCCACCCTGGAGCCATGCCTGGGGTTGGGGCCCGTGAGCGAGCGCCTGGTGGCCGGGCTTTCGCCCATGGGGCCCGGCCGGGCCGAGCCCGAACTGGATACATGGGCTCATCCACCTGTGGGCCCACCACCTGCAGGAGAAACATGAAGGGTCTGGTGCAATGTGGATCGGATGGCAGACCAAGACGGGAGCTTTGGCGGTCCGATCCCCGGACAGGAAAACTGGCTATCGGGACATGGAACGTCACCTCTGTCCCTGCTGCTTCTGATATTAGCTCTGTTAGCAGAGAGCTGCTGCTGGACTCTGAAGCTGAACTTGACTCGGCCCTGGATGAACTTTCTGACCAAAATAAACGCATAATCCTGTCAAGCCTTGCCATTCTGTGAGGTGAAAGGTTTAAAAACAAAAATAAATCCATCTTTAGCTGGAGAATGGGTAGGTTTTTAGTAGAAATGAGCTGTGAGTCCTCAGTGAACGGCTGAGACGGCAGAGAAACACACGGAGCGTCCTTTACGACAGCGCCCCCTACTGGTACAGGTTTGGTCGATGCGCATGCATGTTAAGAGAATGCAGAAAGTTGAATTTCATTGGCTGAAAAATGTCGGCGGCAAGAAATATTGTAAAGGGGTCTCTAGGAGGAAGGAGGGTCTTCATCAGAATGACAGATGTTGTGGAACTCAACCCATAGATCATAGTTTAGACCTGAAATATCATTTAAAACATTTAGAAAACTTTGACAGAGAGAAAAATGCTCCAGAGAGCCGCTTTAAATAGCGACATGTTTTTGTTGGAGATGATGCCAAATGTTAGAGAAATACTGATACTGTTGATTGAATATGTTGGTTCATGTAGTTTAGCCTGTATTGATGAATATTTTATTACTTTTCCTTAAAACATTATCGCGTTTTAAGGGAGTTTTGTGTTACTGGGTTTGATGGAACATATCAGTGGATTTGGCTTTATTTTGTTGTTAATTCACTTCAGTAGTTGAGCTGATTGTCATGACTTGCTTGGTTAGTGTTTGTTGTCTGAATTGTAACATTAATTATCTGACTGTGTTATAGATGCATTTATTTGTTTGTGGTGTAAGTAGAAAGCTAATTGTGAATATTAAAGCTGCTAGGAGGAGTATTTTTCTATGTATCAAAATTTTCTAAATGTTTTAAATGATATTTCAGGTCTAAACTATTATCTATGGTTAGAGTTCCACAGCATAAGTCATTCTGATGAAGACCCTCCTTCCTTCTATAAACCCCTTTGCATTCTTTCTGGCAGCTGACCTTTTTTAGCCAATAAAATTCAAATTTCTGCATTGTCTGCATTCTCTCAATGTGCACGCGCATCGAGCAAACCTGTATCAGTAGGGGGCGCGCTTGTACAGGATGCTCTGTGTGTTTCTCTGTTTGCCATCTCAGCCGTTCACTGAGGACTCACAACTCATTTCTACTAAAAAGCTACCCATTCAGCTAAAGACAAATTTATTTTTATTTTTAAACCTTTCACCTCACAGAATGGCAAGGCTTGCCAAGGATATGCATTTATTTTGGTCAGAAAGTTCATCCAGGGCCGAGTCATGTTCAGTTTCAGAGCACCACAGCAGCTCGCTGCTACAGAGCTAAGTATCAGAAGCAGCAGGGGCAGACAGAATTCATCAGAGCCTGGTACAGTGTTGGAATAAGATTTGCGAACTGTGAGTGATTAAACCCTACACTTTGAGGTGCAACTTATGCCCAGCAACATAATGCGTTGTGTGCACGCGCGCACACGACCAGATGCGCATGTCGAAATGTTTTGAGGAGGAGTCATTGGACATTAGATTCAAAAACTGCTCTCTTGATGAAATAATCCACAATGCGGCTTTAAGTTAGGTTTTTGACCTTGTCAGGTTGTTTTTTCCTTGAAACTCTTACAACTTCTGTTGTGACCACATTGTGGTTGTTTTAATGTTTTTTTATGTTCTATTTTGTTGTATTGCACAGTTGTTGCCTCCCATTGAGAGTTTGTACTTTTTTGGTGTAAATACAGGTTTGGAAAAAAACTCATTTTGAGCCACAGAGACACGTCCCCTGATCACTGTCCCAATGCTGCAGTTAAGTGCGCACTTGTTCACTACGCACTCGAACCCTTATGCGCACTTCTACCAAGTGCAATTCATTGAAGACTGTAGGGTGGAAATGCAAGTATTGGGACCGGGCATGTGACTGATGATCAGATCAGTCACAACTAATCAAACACACATTCATTCAACTCTTCAGGAACATTGGGTATTTTTCTACTTCCTGTTCCTTTCAAAATAAAAGTCCAATAAACAGTAATGTAGAGTTCTGCTCTTCTTTCTGTGGATACATAAATGTCAACATTTCAGCTGCTCATTACCATCAAACTAACCTGTAGGTCACCTTTACAACATCTAATGTTGAATGTTTTTATTTGTTCATTTTCTCTAAGAGATCATTTTCACCGCAGGCTACACAGAGAACAATGTCCCTCTGATGTTTGGACTCCAGCTTGGACCTTTGGAGGAAAATGATCAGATCTCTTCACAAACAGCTAAAACATTGAAATGTTTTTGGTTTTGTGTCAGAAAAATCCCTAAAATGAGCTCCAATGTAAAAAGTTCAGTTTAAATCAAATCTACTGAAAAACAAAGTGTCATTTAGCTGACCTCAGATCCTCCAGTCTACAGTTTGAACTCTCCAGTCCAGCAGACAGAATCTTCACTCCTGAATCCTTCAGGAGGGTCAGAGTCAGGTCCAGGTGAGTCAGATGGGAGGGGTTGGACTTCAGAACTGAGGCCACAACTTCACAGTGAGTCTCTGAGAGTCGACAGTTAAAGAGTCTGTCAGGAAAGATGAAAACAGATGATTGGATGATGAAAAGGACATTTTTTAATCCCATCTGAAGAGAAAACAGTTGAACTGGTCCTGCTGGACTTTTGTCTTCACTTCAGTAGTTCAGCTACTCTGATCTGTTTGATCTGATGAAATCTTTCTCATCAGAGTCTCTCAAACCTGCAGCTTTGTGTTGCTGTCAATTGGAGCTGAAGGGAGGGGCCCTTGTTGCTTTTTGTAGGTTTGTTTTCTTCATGAACCAAAGTGAGTCTTTACTGCAGCTGATGGCTTTGACTCCAGTCACGTCTCCCTCTGTCCTCTGTGCTAAACTATCACAGTCCTGCTGATTCTTACCTGTGTAGAGATCTGAGTATCTACATTTTCAATAAAATATTAAGTTCATTTAAAATTTGTGGTGAGTCAGAAATTTTAGACATCAATCCTTTTAAATTGATAATATTTATTGAAGTTTAAAAGGATCTTTTTGGTTGAACAGAGAATGAATACCATTAATAATCTGATAAAATCAATTCATTACTATAAAAGTCTAATGATGATACAGGAAAAGGAATTGATGTTGATTTTGATGATGTTCACTAAAACAGTAATAAGACACTTACAACATGATGATGAATGTTATAAGATGTGTTATTCATGATTTTAGGAAAAATTGAAGTCTGGAGTTTATAAGACTAATAAGGCTGGATTTAACTTTTAATTTAGATGTAATTTAGTTTAGTTACCAAGTGAGCCACTCTTATCAGAAGGATGAGACCTTCCTGGATTAGTTGGAGGTCAGTGGATCTGGCAGCATTAGAGCAGTTTTTCTCAACAAGCTGAGGTGGCAGCCCCCAGACTTGGAGGTTGATCTCGGTCCGAAGAGGAACACGGTCACCTTGGAAACAGCTGGCAGTCCAGAGGTACCACCGTGTCTAGAAGGGAGCTCCGATAAACAGCAGGCCACATGATGGACACGTCTGAGGCATTTTTAGTCAGTCCAAATTGTCTATTTGGTTAGAAAAGATTCTGATATTTTGCCATCAAAAGTTATCTGTCGGAGAACTTGGCTTAGTCCCCATCAGATCCAGAATATCTGAAGCAGGAACATTTAGCAATCAACAGGAACACTCTCTCGCAACACTCTGGTGTTTGAGGAAGTGTAAACTTTTTTGAGAAAACTCAGTTAGCCAATCAGAATTTAGGAATGGTGAAAAGGGGTGTTTTCCAAAGTTTACAGACTTCACTTCTTTTCTAAAATCATGAGAAGAGTTTTATTTTAATAAAATGAATTACATTCAATATATTGTCATTATTAATACAGATATTAAAATATATAAAAGGACCATTCATATGACTTTTCTGTAAAGAAAAAATATTAATAAAGTAAACCTTATGAATTCATCAAATAGATATTTTTATGAATTAAAATGATGTAATCATTGTTTAAAGCTTAAATTATCAGTGTAGAAAACATTAAGTAATCTTAGCATGAATAGAATGCATTGAATATATACTTTAATATTATTAAATGATTTATTCTGAGAAATAAGACAGAAAAATAAATGTAAACCCATTACCAAGTAATGTAACAGATTATTAATTTTAAAGTAATCAACTCTGGTTAACTTCACCTGTAAGGACAATATTCATAGTTATTAGGAGGAATAAAAGTCTTTAACACCAGAAACAGAGAGACCAGGTTACAGAGAAGATTTATTGTGCTACAGCCTGTCCTTGGGAGAGGGATTAGAAGGAAGGTGTTTAGACGAGGTCGCAGCTGTTAGGATAACTGGCTGCATTCCTTTGAATGATATGATTTGAGCTGGGGAGCTGTAGACAATGTTTTATTTAAGCTGTTGAGAAGAAATCAGGCTAAAAGTGATTCTGTCTTAAGGTGAAGAGATGACTGGTGTTGGAGGGTCAGTTGGTCAGTGACATGGGTTTTTACTGGTCACAATCAGCTGCATCTAACTAGTATAGAGAGGAGAGAGAATGAGAAGAGGACCAGAGGTCACAGGAACACAACAATGATGGAGCTGGAAGCAGGAAGTTGATCTTTAGTGTTTCCATGGTGACAGAATGAGTCCTGAGGTCAGTCAGGTGCTTCACCTGGCTGGAGGTTGGTCATGTTGCTGAGGTGTGTGAAGGTAATGGGAGGTGTGAAAGGTCTGGAGATGAACCAGACTACAGAAATCTACTTTGGACCAGCTGTTAGCTCATCCATCTGACCACAACTCATCTGTGTTTCTACAAACTCAGGCTGTTCACTCAGCCATCTACCACAGCTGGAACCTTCAGAAGATCAGAAGCTTCCCTTGATGGTAGCAGACCCTGGGTCAGAGCAGAACTTCCTGTGTGACTGAAGTGGATCAGAAACCAGAAGCTGCTGGTCTCTGGTGGACCTCCTGTAGTCCAACAGGAAATACCTGCTGCTGATTGGTTTACAGGGAGCTCAGCCTCATGCAATGCATTATGGGTCATCCTGGAGCTCCACACTCTGAGTTCCTGTAGTGACTGTGGGACCAGAGTCAGGAGGATTCTGGTTCCAGGACTAACATGGTAGAACTTTAAGAACCAGTCTTGGGACAGAGAGTCCATCCAACAAGACCAGGCTTCTCCAGAACCAGGACCATGGGGGTCCTCCAACCTCTCCACCAGGTCCAGGTGGTGGTTCTGTAAAGGGTCTGAAGGAGAACTAGATCAGTTTGATGGTTTTACAGCTCTAATGTCTGTCAGTCAGACCAACACCGTCCAGAGGTCAGCCGTCACTTAGCAACAAAACCTCATTTCATCACTAAGAAATTCTGACCTGAGAGTCTCCAGGGGACAGTCTGGACTCTTCAGGACAGAAAGCAGCTTCAGTCCTGAATCCTGCAGGGTGGTGGAACTCAGGTTCAGTTCTTTGAGACTGGAGGACCTGGAGCTGAGACCTGAGGACAGAACTTCACAGCTTCTCTCTGAGAGTTTAGAGGCCTTCAGTCTGGAGAGGAAAAGGTAGAAAATGTGAATTATTGAGATGAATTCAATAAATACCTGAAGTAGTTAAAGTACTTTGACATGGTAACTGAAGTACCTAGTAACTGTAACTAATTCCATTCCCACAGTAACCATCACATGACTGAGAAGAAGGACCTGAACCAGTTCAGATCTCTGAGTTTCAAATCTTCAACCTGAAACTGGTTTTGATGGATGGAAAAGGTGTTTGTGCTGGTTGAGCAGCTGATGAGTTGTCTTTCCTCCATCAGCAGGATGTGATGAATCACTCTGCTGTTCTATTAGTGACTAATAATCCTCTTCAGACTTTAGATTGTCCTCTCAGTGTCTGAAGACACCATGAGGACACAGACAGTCGACACCTTGATGTTCTAGTCCTCCATCTGGCTTCTGGACATGTGGAACTTCTCCAACACGTTCAGTTCCAGAAACCATCAGGAAACACTGAGCTTCATCTTTGTAGAGGCCAAAATATGGTTTATTGTGATGTGGATAGGAGTTAATGTTAAAAAGATAAATAATTTCATTTATAGGTTTACAAAGTGTTTGAAATGTAATGTCCTTGTGCTGTTCACTGGAGCTGCGCCATTCAGCGGAGGGTTACAGCTGCTTGTTGTCATAAAAGTAGTCCTGAGTTAAAAATGGTACATGCAATTCCTTTGTGTCACTTTTTATTTTCCCTTGAAGTCGATATGTTTCCTGAGGTCACTAGGCCAAATTATTATCACTATTTAGTGAGTTTTATGGACGTTTTTTCTGGCAATGCTATTTGGTACCATTCACCTACAGTGTTTGATGCTAAGCTAAAGCTACAGAGTACTGCTGGATCAGTAAAATGGCTGGGCTGTTTACAAATAGTTTTTGCCCACTTATCTAACAATGAGGAATATGGCAATAGACAAAAAATAACTTGGTGGTGGAGTATCCCTTTAAGTAAAAGTGTAATTGTTAATTTTACTTTACCAGTCATTTTACATTGGTATTTGTACTTCTACTTTAATAAAGAATATGAGTACTTTTACCATCTCTGGTTCAGATGAGCAGAAACATAATTTGTTATGGTTCTAGAAATACTTTTTGGGAGGGACTTTTGTAAAAACTGAAAAGTTCTTGAAAAAACAAGAGATCAGATTAAAGTTCTGAAGTTAAAAAACATTTAGAAATAAATCAGTTCTGAAGAATCAGTAAATGATTTTAGTTTGTTAAATACAGAAAACCTCCAACTGCAGTGAACTGACCTCAGAACCTCCAGTCTACAGTTTGGACTCTCCAGTCCAGAACACAAAACCTTTACTCCAGAATCAAACAGGTAGGTTCCACTCAGGTCCAGTTCTGTCAGATGGGACGGGTTGGACTTCAGATCTGAGGCCACAACTTCCCAGTGAGTCTCTGACAGTCCACAACCAGCAGCTCTGTGATGAGATCAAAGTTAAAGCTGCACTCAGCAGGTTGGTAAACAATGTAGCTTTAAACGTTTTATTTAATGCCTCTTAACAACGTTCTAACACAGTATAGATATAAATATATTGTGAAGATTTAAAAAAAAAAAGAAATTATTAAAGTGGTTGTCTCGCAGTTCTCTAAAAACTTCAGCCAATCCTATCGTTCGGACCAAACGATAGGATTGGACAATACGACTGTCTGTCTGCCGTACTTCCACACTGCTTGGATCCATCATTAATCCGCCGGGGCACATTTTGCAGTAGAACATCCCGGACATGAGAGGAGGACAGAAACAGCCAGCTGTTAGCGCTTCCATTTTAAGAAAAATACCAGAGTTCCAAAAAGAAATACACCTTTTCAGCTAGCAGAAAACTAAAAACGTTTGGATGTAGAAAGAGGAAAAACCTGGGGGAACGTTTCTACGGCTGGAGTTTTGTTTTGAACAGTTACCATGGCAATGCAGGGTCCCATGTCGCGGAAAGGCAACCTGCTGAGTGCAGCTTTAAAGTCAGTTGTAATAAAATCAGAGAATCTGTCTGTTAAACAGACTGAAACCAGATGATGACTAAACAGTGATGTCATCATCTGATGAATATCTGCTCTTCATATCTATGCTTCATCTGGTCCCATCTAGGGCTGGGTACCATTAAATATTTTTTGATACTACTACGATACCTGGTTTTCGATATTGGTACCTTAACAATACTTTTCTTGGTACCTATATGTATAATTCTTAGAGAAAATAAAGTACTAAAAGTTTTTTTTATTATACCAAAAACATTGTTTTATGGCATATTTATGCTTTCATTATTATTATTTATTTATTTATTTATCTATCTATCTATCTATCTCTTTCCTCTGGAACTTTATGTTAACTGGTGTTGTCTTATACCTCACACACCACCAGTGTTTTGTTGAAGCAGCAGAGGCTGCTAACTCGAATCTGCCTTTTTTTTCTCTCCCCATCAGAGACTGTAGTCTACACGCTGCAGCGCGATGCGTAGCTTTGACAAATTGCTGGTAGTCTTGTTTGTCGCGGCACAAATCTTATTGCGTACGCTGCATTTTGCTCTATTCCCATTTACCTTTCGAAAATATAGCCAAACTTTAGATTTCTTTGGCATTTTTAAGCTGGAAGTTTGCAGAACTGTTGTTGAGAGGAGAGGAGAGGAGAGGAGAGGAGAGAGGAGGTTGGGGCATGTCACACATGTGTGTACGTGAGCAGACAGGCTCCTTTCCTCCGCTCGGATTAGAGCGTTGCTGGAAGAAATGCAGCGGCTCATTTATACGGACATTTTATTGTAAAAGTACAGAAATTT
This sequence comes from Callopanchax toddi, assembly GCA_006937965.1. NCBI lineage: Eukaryota > Metazoa > Chordata > Actinopteri > Cyprinodontiformes > Nothobranchiidae > Callopanchax > Callopanchax toddi. The sequence continues at coordinate 100,236 of SSNR01000775.1, read as the reverse complement.
AGCACAGAAAAATAAAACATTTTTTTGGTACTACTACCTACCAAAGGTTTTCGGTCGGTACCAAAGAAGTACCGAGTTTTGGTACCCAGCCCTAGTCCCATCTGACTGTCTGGCATGACCCAGTCAACCTGTTCAGTCTCTTTCAGACTTTTAATGACAATCTTTGTTTTGCTTCCATCTGCAGATGAAGGAGGGAACGTGACAATCCATTTTTGCCTCCATCATGTCCACAATCTGTCAGTGGACCTGATCCAGAGTCAGAATCAACACGTCTGCTTTAGAAAAACACTTGGGCTCTTTTCTAGTTTTCATCTGAGCTCTGAGTTCAGCTCAGTCACCAGGTCCATCTCTTTGCTTCCTGTTACTGTCAGCTACAACTGTTCACATCCACATGCAGGAAAATGCTGCTGATATCAAGGTTCACAACATCAAACCAGCTGCAGGGGTCAGGGGTCAAAGGGTCACTGATGGAGTCAACAAGTCAAGCTTAGAGGAAAATTCAATCACTGACAGTTCCTGAACTCAGAGCTGTTAAAGTCAACGCTGCATTGTGGGTTTTTACTCTGCTTCTCTTTGACATCAGACTCATATTTGCCACTTTATCTCCATTTTGTCAACAGAAGAACGTCTGTGTTGTGATGCTAATGTTCAGCTAATTTACAGCCATCATGGAGCGCTAGCTGCTCACTACATAATTCTGATGTTCTCTGATTTAGAAAATGTAGAAACAAAGAAAACAACCATCTGAGGACAAAGTCAGCAGCTGTTCATGGCTTTGAGATGTTTAACGTGGAGAAGATTTATGGTGTTTTCCCTGCTGAAAAAACCAGCATAGACCAGCATAGCTGGTTTCCAGCATATGTTGTGTTTTGGTGCTGATATGCTGGTCCATAGTGATCTATTAGTTCAACCAACAAAGACCAGCAAACAAATCATGCTGGTCAATGCTGGTTAAACTAATGGATCACTATAGACCAGCATACCAGCACCAAAACACAACATATGCTGGAAACCAGCTATGCTGGTCTATGCTGGTTTTTCCAGCAGGGTAGCTGCTAGCTTAGTTAGCCTGTTAGCTTAGCACACCTCTCTGTTTCTCCACACTGAGCTCTGACTGCTGTCGGCTGCAGGTCAGACTCTGGAGACTCACAAGGACTTCACACAAAACGCTGTCAAAACTAAACGTCTGTAACGAAAATAGACGTTATATCTAAGTTCTATACAGAAATTTTAAGAAATGTATAAACTTCATAGGTTGACATGTGATTCCAGGATGGACTACAGACAGAACTCATCTTCCAAGCTTCAAATTGTTGTAAATTCCTTTCACCTCAGCTGAGAGATTTCCTGCAGCACCCCCTTTCTTCACCTCCAGGGACCTAAAAACCCCTATTAGGAGATCTTGTGTCAACATACTAACCCATCTGCTCTGCATTTGTTTGACAAGGGAGATGCGCAAAGGCTAATTCATGGTTTGAAACTGCTCAAGACCTAAATCAGGCTTTGTTCACAGGAAAAGGCCTGGTGGATTTACGATCATACCCAGACTTTCTGGGGCTTAAAGACATTATCCCTCTCCTACTCTGCGGCTCTTACCATGAAGAAAGACTATCACCCTAAAGCCTGGGACACACAGAGGACGGATGCGTTGCACCTGCGCCATTAGTTAAAAAAATAGTTACAGAGAGTGGCAAAACGGAGAGCGCAAGAAAGCGTCTCAAAAACACCGGTCCGTGCGGAGGCGCTAAATATAGGATCCAGTTCTATTTCAAGCGCCGCAGCACGGCTTTTAAAGCTTTAAACAGCAATTTTCCAAGAAGCGTTCAGCTGCGCATGGGTTCTGTGAACCCAAAAGACTGCTGCACTTCCGTGGCGTTACGCATCCATCCTCTGTGTGCCCCAGGCTTTGTGTTAACAGCTCTTACAACCCAAGGAAGTGGGGGATGGATCAACTCACCCTCTAAACACCCCCACCTTTCTCTTACTCAGATGGGAGAAAGGAATTCTTTTGTCTCTCTCTTGTCTCTTAAGAACTTAACTGCGTCTTTCAAGAAATTAAACCTAACTGTCTCTTACATTCACAGATTCCAGATGAAGTAAACTTCAGTGTGGTCAAAATTGTGATAAAAGAATGTTATATCCACATGTTTACTCAGGGTGTTAGAAGATAAAGTTTGACCTTCCATGATGACTTTATACCTTTAGGTCCTAACGCATATGTTGTTTCTTAGTTTAATCCTCTTATTAAGACTGTTTTCATAAGGTTTATAATATCATGATACTAAAATACTTATTGGTGTTTTTCTATTTTAAATTTAATATAGTTAAATAAAATATAAATGTTATTCATTGAATGTACTCCTTAACTTTATAGATTAATGCAACTATGATTTCTCTGATTAATTTGATGTAGGATTTAATGTGTTTCTATGCTTAGTGTAAACATGATGCAATCAGTTTAAAAGGTGATTCTGAATAACTTATCATGTTTCAGAGAGAAAAGTGGTAAAGATTTTATTTCTTAGAAACTTTAATTCTCTCATCAAAAGTTAAACCCCTTTTAGAAGCATGAAAATGTTTCATCTGAACAGAATTCCCCCCCCCCCCCACTGCTCTAAGAACTACGAATGATAATTAAAACTACTGATCTACACTGACTGATGATGTCATCAACACATCTGGACTCACCTGAACTTCCTGCAGTTCCTCACAGCTGGAATCAGTCTCAGTCGTCCAGCTGATGATGTGTTGTACTGGTCCAGGTCCAACTGATCCAGAACCTCCTCTGACATCAGCAGCATGAAGGCCAGAGCTGAACACTGGATCTCTGAGAGTTCCTCTGATCTGGTCTCTGACTTCAGGAACTCCTGGATCTCCTGATGAACTGAGAGGTCCTTCATCTCCATCAGACAGTGGAAGATGTTGATGCTTCTGTCTGGAGAGACTCCATCACTGTTCATCTCCTTCAGGTTGTTGATGACCTTCTGGATGGTTTCTGGACTGTCCTGTGCCTGATCCAGCAGACCTCCTAGGAGTCTCTGGTTGGACTCCACAGAGAGGCCATGAAGGAAGCGAACAAACAGGTCCAGGTGGCCGTTTTTACTAAGGAGGGCTTTCTTCATGACTCTGTTCAGGAAGCCATCCAGATATAAGTATACGACATTTCCTCCCAGGAAGTTCTTCATCACCTCTATGTTCCTGCTGGTGAAACAGTGGAACATGTAGACCGCAGCCAGAAACTCCTGAACGCTCAGATGAACAAAGCAGTAGACTGGTTTCTGGAAGATCACACACTCTCTCTTGAAGATCTCTGTACAAACTCCTGAGAACACCGAGGCCTCTGTGACATCCAGACCACACTGCTCCAGGTCTTCTTGGTAGAACATGATGTTTCCTTCCTCCAGATGTTCTAACGCCAGCCTCCCCAGCTTCAGAAGAACCTCCCTGTCAGCCTGGGTCAGCTCCTGTGGACTGGTCTCAGGTCCTTCATGGTACTTGTTCTTCTTCCTCTTGGTCTGAACCAGCAGGAAGTGTGAGTACATGTCAGTCATGGTCTTGGGCAGCTCTCCTCTCTGCTCTGTGCTCAACATGTGGTCCAGAACTGTAGCAGTGATCCAGCAGAAGACTGGGATTCCACACATGATGTGGAGGCTCCTGGAGGTCTTGATGTGGGAGATGATTGTGCTGGAGCGCTTTTCATCACTGAACCTCCTCCTGAAGTACTCCTCCTTCTGGGCGTCAGTGAAGCCTTGGACTTCTGTTACCCTGTGGACACATGAAGGAGGGATCTGATTGGCTGCTGCAGGTCTGGAGGTGATCCAGACCAGAGCCGAGGGAAGCAGGTTCCCCTTGATGAGGTTTGTCAGCAGCACGTTGACTGATGACCTCTGTGTGACCTCAGAAACCAGCTGACTGCTGTTGAAGTCCAGTGAAAGTCTGCTTTCATCCAGACCATCAAAGATGAAGAGAAGTTTCCAGACAGCCAGCTTCTCTGCTGGGAGCTTCTGGAATGTTGGATGGAAAACCTGGAGCAGCGTGAGAAGACTGTACTGCTCCTCTCTGATAAAGTTCAGCTCCCTGAAGGACAGCAGAACCACCACATGGACATCTTGGTTCTCCAAGCCCTCGGCCCAGTCCAGAGTGAACTTCAGCACTGAGAAGGTTTTTCCAGCTCCAGCGACGCCATTGGTCAGAACCACTCTGATGGCTCCATGTTGCTCAGGTAAGGCCTTAAAGATGTCCTGGACCCTGATTGGAGCCTCGTGGAGCCTCTTGGTCCTGGAAGCGGTCTCCAGCTGCTCCACCTCATGTTGGGTCTGAACCTCTTCACTCTGTCCCTCTGTGATGTAGAGCTCAGTGTAGATCCTGTTCAGGAGGGTTCTACTTCCTGGTTCATCACTTCCTTCAGTCACACGTTCACATCTCCTCCTCAGACTGATCTGATGTTCTTCTAGAACCTCCTGCAGACCAACATCTGCTGAGACATGAGACACAGAGCAGATCTGAACCTCCAACATCTGATTGGTGCTTCAACCTGAATCATCTCTAGAAGATCTGAAATCTTCATTCTGACCCAACAACAAGGTGTTTGAAATCAACAGGTTACCTGAACGCCTCACCTTGTTCTGAGCTGCTCTGATTGGCTGTCTGCTGTCCATTTCTGGTTCTGGATTTGTCTCCACACTGGGGACAGGAGGAGAGTCCTGATGGAGCAGACTGGTCCCAGTAGGAGGAGATGCAGCGTCTGCAGAACCAGTGTCCACAGCTGGTAGAGACTGGATCCTTCAGGACGTCCCAACACAAAGAACAGCAGGACAGCTGCTCCTCCTCACCAACACCACTCCTCTTCCTCCCTCTGTGAAGACATTTCTTCATCATCACTGATCAACAAGTGGAACAACAGATCCATTCTAACATCTCTGATACAGGATGAAGAGAAACCTGGAGTTTCAATCCTGTCTCTTATC
>SSNR01000775.1:82902-95036 GCA_006937965.1 Callopanchax toddi | reverse complement strand
ATCTGTTGAATCACAAACATCCTGAAGTCTCCTTCCTGGACAGAGCTGAGCAGCATCCACTGACTGAGACCTTCTTTATAGAAGAACAATGATCTGAGAATAAATACATTAATAACAGAACTGATCTATAGAGGCACATGACGTGCATATAGGAGTATGCATGGATCTGATGACATAGAATAGAGGTTGTGAACAGCTGGAACCACATGTAATCTGATTACTCAATGAATCAATGGATTACTTGATTGAATACTTGATTACTAAAGTATTTTTTCACTGTAGATCAACGAGAAACAATTATAACCACTGATGAAAAGAAACAAAAACATTCAACTGATGTTTGAAAAGAAAAACAAACCAATAAACCATCAGAGACAAAAACAGAGTCAGAGTCAGGAGGAGGTTAAAACAAAGAAAAAAAATCAGAAACTGTTTTCTTACTTTAACTCTGAAGGTCCAGGTTCACTGAAGAGTGGAGGCTCATCTTTGGAGAAGTCACTCCTCATAGACAGACAGCTGGATCCTGGAGGTTCTGCTCTTCTTCTGTGGTTCTGACCTCTGAAACACAGATCACATCCATTAGTGATGCGCGGGTTGTCATTTACCCCGCGGGGACCGCGGGTTACCCGCAGGTCGGGTTGGGTCCGGTTAATATTTGTACCTTCAGTGCGGGGCGGTTTGGGGTGGGTTCAAATCAGCAGTTGCGTTATCGGAAACATTTCCGTCCGTCCGTCTTCCTCAGCTTATCCGAGGTCGGATCGGGAGGGCAACAGCCTACCAGCCTTCCCTCTCCCCAGCCACCCTGGACAGCTCCTCCGGGGATCCGGCGCTCCCAGATCAGCCGAGAAATACATCCCTCCATCCAAATTTTTCGTTATTGTGTGTGTCTGTGCGTGCAGACGCTCCCTGTGCGCACACACACACACAGGCCCACGCTGACAGGGAGCGTCTGCAGGTGATGACAGGCTGAGAGATGTCCGTTTCTTGCTCTACGACCGCTGTGGCTTCAAATAACACTTATAAAATAAATATATATGTTTATAATTCATTATATTTTATATAAAATTTATTTTAAAAAAAATTAAAACAAAAACGGGTCGGAAAGGGAGTCACTTTCTCCACAAACTTAAGGATTTATAAAAGAAAACGTGACAGAGAATGTATGTAGGCTACTGTGCAAACTTTGAACTTTGCATAAGCACGTTTTAGAGACGGTAAAAAAAACTTTTTTATTTTGGAGACGTCAGACTAAAAGGCTTTCAGTGAGTCAATATTATAACGTGTTTTAATGAAGCGGGTCAGGTCGGGTCGGGTTCTAAAAATAGACGCAGCGATGCGGGGCAGGTTGGGGCGGGTCAGAAGTTTTCAAATGTGCAGGACCCGCGGGTCGATAAAAACCCTGACCCGCGCATCACTAACATCCATCACTGAGAAACTCTCTGATGAAACCATTTCAGAAGCTCTGAACTCACAAACTGCTGCAGAGAATCAGAAGGTTTCATGTTGGTCAAAAAGTCCTCTGAGGTCAGATTACAGCGTCTCTAGTTGATGACATCAGAGAGGAGAAACTTCAACAAGTTCAATCAGCTGATCAACAGCTTTCTTACTTTGAGTCTGAAGGTCCAGGTTCACTTAAGTCTGGAGGATTTTCTTTGGAGACATCACTCCTCATAGACGGACAGCTGGATCCTGGAGACTCTGCTCTGTCCTCGTCTTCCTCCACAGAAACGTCCATCTTCCTCCTCAGTCGGTCTGAGAGATCTTCAGAAAGTCTGAAGACCTCCTGATCCAGAACCAGTTTAACAAGTTACAGGAACGTCTGACTGTTGGAGGGAAAATCTACAAATCTGAGAATAAATCAGATGAAGATGTTTTTAGGATCAGGTCTCATCAGACCAAGACAGAATGTTGAGTGGGAAAAAAGTCAGTAGAAACTCAGAGATCAACAATAAATTAAATATATATGTTTTTCCCTTTGAGCTATAGCCAAACACTCTGTGTCTTCTGTCTGTCCAGAAAAATCCCTCACTCTTCAGTCACATCTGGTTTTATGAAGGTTCATATGTCAAATATAATATCTTCCAACAACATGGTTGGTGAAAACTGTTGGGAGGTTTAAATTTCGACCCTCCCATCAGTGACATCAGGCAACAACAAGAGGCTCTGGGTCCAGAGTCCAGCCCCTTGACACAGGACCCTCCCACATTATGGTTAAAAGAACTCCTCCCAACCCTCTTTTCTCAGTACACTCATGTTTAGACTTGTACTGATCTCCAACTGAAACTTTGTGTATTTGCCCAAGCTGTAACTATAACATAAAACTATACAAATAANTCTCATCAAAAGTTAAACCCCTTTTAGAAGCATGAAAATGTTTCATCTGAACAGAATTCCCCCCCCCACTGCTCTAAGAACTACGAATGATAATTAAAACTACTGATCTACACTGACTGATGATGTCATCAACACATCTGGACTCACCTGAACTTCCTGCAGTTCCTCACAGCTGGAATCAGTCTCAGTCGTCCAGCTGATGATGTGTTGTACTGGTCCAGGTCCAACTGATCCAGAACCTCCTCTGACATCAGCAGCATGAAGGCCAGAGCTGAACACTGGATCTCTGAGAGTTCCTCTGATCTGGTCTCTGACTTCAGGAACTCCTGGATCTCCTGATGAACTGAGAGGTCCTTCATCTCCATCAGACAGTGGAAGATGTTGATGCTTCTGTCTGGAGAGACTCCATCACTGTTCATCTCCTTCAGGTTGTTGATGACCTTCTGGATGGTTTCTGGACTGTCCTGTGCCTGATCCAGCAGACCTCCTAAGAGTCTCTGGTTGGACTCCACAGAGAGGCCATGAAGGAAACGAACAAACAGGTCCAGGTGTCCATTTTCACTATGGAGGGATTTCTTCATGACTGCGTTCAGGAAGTCATCCAGACATACATAAGAATCCTCGTCTTCATCATCATCATAATCATCATCATCATCATCGTCGTCATCGTCATCATCATCATCATCACCATCACCATCATCATCACCATCATCAATATTGGCTTTCCCTAGGAAGTCCTCTATCACCTCCATGTTCCTGCTGGTGAAACAGTGGAACATGTAGACTGCAGCCAGAAACTCCTGAACGCTCAGATGAACAAAGCAGTAGACTGGTTTCTGGAAGATCACACACTCTCTCTTGAAGATCTCTGTACAAACTCCTGAGAACACCGAGGCCTCTGTGACATCCAGACCACACTGCTCCAGGTCTTCTTGGTAGAACATGATGTTTCCTTCCTCCAGATGTTCTAACGCCAGCCTCCCCAGCTTCAGAAGAACCTCCCTGTCAGCCTGGGTCAGCTCCTGTGGACTGGTCTCAGGTCCTTCATGGTACTTGTTCTTCTTCCTCTTGGTCTGAACCAGCAGGAAGTGTGAGTACATGTCAGTCATGGTCCTGGGCAGCTCTCCTCTCTGCTCTGTGCTCAACATGTGGTCCAGAACTGTAGCAGTGATCCAGCAGAAGACTGGGATTCCACACATGATGTGGAGGCTCCTGGAGGTCTTGATGTGGGAGATGATTGTGCTGGAGCGCTCTTCATCACTGAACCTCCTCCTGAAGTACTCCTCCTTCTGGGCGTCGGTGAAGCCTCGTACTTCTGTTACCCTGTGGACACATGAAGGAGGGATCTGATTGGCTGCTGCAGGTCTGGAGGTGATCCAGACCAGAGCCGAGGGAAGCAGGTTCCCCTTGATGAGGTTTGTCAGCAGCACGTTGACTGATGACCTCTGTGTGACCTCAGAAACCAGCTGACTGCTGTTGAAGTCCAGTGAAAGTCTGCTTTCATCCAGACCATCAAAGATGAAGAGAAGTTTCCAGACAGCCAGCTTCTCTGCTGGGAGCTTCTGGAATGTTGGATGGAAAACCTGGAGCAGCGTGAGAAGACTGTACTGCTCCTCTCTGATCAAGTTCAGCTCCCTGAAGGACAGCAGAACCACCACATGGACATCTTGGTTCTCCAAGCCCTCGGCCCAGTCCAGAGTGAACTTCAGCACTGAGAAGGTTTTTCCAGCTCCAGCGACGCCATTGGTCAGAACCACTCTGATGGCTCCATGTTGCTCAGGTAAGGCCTTAAAGATGTCCTGGACCCTGATTGGAGCCTCGTGGAGCCTCTTGGTCCTGGAAGCGGTCTCCAGCTGCTCCACCTCATGTTGGGTCTGAACCTCTTCACTCTGTCCCTCTGTGATGTAGAGCTCAGTGTAGATCCTGTTCAGGAGGGTTCTACTTCCTGGTTCATCACTTCCTTCAGTCACACGTTCACATCTCCTCCTCAGACTGATCTGATGTTCTTCTAGAACCTCCTGCAGACCAACATCTGCTGAGACATGAGACACAGAGCAGATCTGAACCTCCAACATCTGATTGGTGCTTCAACCTGAATCATCTCTAGAAGATCTGAAATCTTCATTCTGACCCAACAACAAGGTGTTTGAAATCAACAGGTTACCTGAACGCCTCACCTTGTTCTGAGCTGCTCTGATTGGCTGTCTGCTGTCCATTTCTGGTTCTGGATTTGTCTCCACACTGGGGACAGGAGGAGAGTCCTGATGGAGCAGACTGGTCCCAGTAGGAGGAGATGCAGCGTCTGCAGAACCAGTGTCCACAGCTGGTAGAGACTGGATCCTTCAGGACGTCCCAACACAAAGAACAGCAGGACAGCTGCTCCTCCTCACCAACACCACTCCTCTTCCTCCCTCTGTGAAGACATTTCTTCATCATCACTGATCAACAAGTGGAACAACAGATCCATTCTAACATCTCTGATACAGGATGAAGAGAAACCTGGAGTTTCAATCCGTCCACTAGAAACCTGCTGAACCATCAGAGACAGAAGATCAAAGCTGACTGACTCTCAGACAGCTGCTGTCAGAATCACTGACAACCTCAACTCAACACAGAGGAATGAGAAGGTTTTCATTTCAAACATCTCGATCAATCAGTTTAGTCAAACCAGTATGAAACCTTCAATAAAAAATATTCCGACGAAGACAAACAGAAACTTTAGGATCAGTAAAGGAGCAGCTGCTGTCCTCTGACAGACCAAACAGGAAGTTTCAGGTCATCCTCTCTCTCAGCTCTGAGGACCTGTTCAGACTTTTTCACTTTGTAGCAGAAAACCAAGGATCTGTTGAATCACAAACATCCTGAAGTCTCCTTCCTGGACAGAGCTGAGCAGCATCCACTGACTGAGACCTTCTTTATAGAAGAACAATGATCTGAGAATAAATACATTAATAACAGAACTGATCTATAGAGGCACATGACGTGCATATAGGAGTATGCATGGATCTGATGACATAGAATAGAGGTTGTGAACAGCTGGAACCACATGTAATCTGATTACTCAATGAATCAATGGATTACTTGATTGAATACTTGATTACTAAAGTATTTTTTCACTGTAGATCAACGAGAAACAATTATAACCACTGATGAAAAGAAACAAAAACATTCAACTGATGTTTGAAAAGAAAAACAAACCAATAAACCATCAGAGACAAAAACAGAGTCAGAGTCAGGAGGAGGTTAAAACAAAGAAAAAAAATCAGAAACTGTTTTCTTACTTTAACTCTGAAGGTCCAGGTTCACTGAAGAGTGGAGGCTCATCTTTGGAGAAGTCACTCCTCATAGACAGACAGCTGGATCCTGGAGGTTCTGCTCTTCTTCTGTGGTTCTGACCTCTGAAACACAGATCACATCCATCACTGAGAAACTCTGATGAAACCATTTCAGAAGCTCTGAACTCACAAACTGCTGCAGAGAATCAGAAGGTTTCATGTTGGTCAAAAAGTCCTCTGAGGTCAGATTACAGCGTCTCTAGTTGATGACATCAGAGAGGAGAAACTTCAACAAGTTCAATCAGCTGATCAACAGCTTTCTTACTTTGAGTCTGAAGGTCCAGGTTCACTTAAGTCTGGAGGATTTTCTTTGGAGACATCACTCCTCATAGACGGACAGCTGGATCCTGGAGACTCTGCTCTGTCCTCGTCTTCCTCCACAGAAACGTCCATCTTCCTCCTCAGTCGGTCTGAGAGATCTTCAGAAAGTCTGAAGACCTCCTGATCCAGAACCAGTTTAACAAGTTACAGGAACGTCTGACTGTTGGAGGGAAAATCTACAAATCTGAGAATAAATCAGATGAAGATGTTTTTAGGATCAGGTCTCATCAGACCAAGACAGAATGTTGAGTTGGAAAAAAGTCAGTAGAAACTCAGAGATCAACAATAAATTAAATATATATGTTTTTCTCTTTGAGCTATAGCCAAACACTCTGTGTCTTCTGTCTGTCCAGAAAAATCCCTCACTCTTCAGTCACATCTGGTTTTATGAAGGTTCATATGTCAAATATATTATCTTCCAACAACATGGTTGGTGAAAACTGTTGGGAGGTTTAAATTTCGACCCTCCCATCAGTGACACCAGGCAACAACAAGAGGCTCTGGGTCCAGAGTCCAGCCCCTTGACACAGGACCCTCCCACATTATGGTTAAAAGAACTCCTCCCAACCCTCTTTCTCAGTACACTCATGTTTAGACTTGTACTGATCTCCAACTGAAACTTTGTGTATTTTCCCAAGCTGTAACTATAACATAAAACTATACAAATAAAATCAGTTATCCTTATTTATTAAATTAATTCATAAAAACCCAACAGAGGCCAGTAAAAACCCAGAGATTAGAAAGAAACTGACTCATCAGTTTCTCATATTCCAACAACCTTTGTCTCCAAGAGGATCAGAAACTCTTTAGCAGCTCACAGCTGATCACATGACTTTGTGATCAGTCAGATTTCAAACTCACCTCGTTCACTTGGAGCTGAACTTCATCCTGTTCTGTCTGGAGTCTCAACCTGTTTGTTTTTCTACCTGATCCTGTTCCTCTGCTCTGAGAGGCTCCGCCCCTTTTCATTTCCAGGAAACCAGATGAGTTCAGCTGTACAGGAGGGAGTGAAGCTCACACTGATAAAGTTTTTACTGCTGGTTTTCTTTGTAAGGCAGCAGGTTGAAGATGTTAAAGGTTCAGTAAATCCTGATGGTTGAAGGAAACTGAAGCTTCATTAAAGCTGCTGGGATTCCTGGAGTAAACAGCTGAAGTTCTGATGAGAAGATAAAGACCTGAACCAGAACCAGAACCATAAACCACCGTCAGACTCTCAGCTGTCTGAGGAAAACCAGGCTTTAAAGGGATACTCCGCCAGAAAGTGATTCATATTCCTCATAGTTAGATCAGTGGGCAAAAACAGTCTGTAAACAGCCCAGCTGTTATCCTGATCTGGCAGTACTCCTTTAGCTTTAGCTTAGCGTAAAACACTGTAACCTAGAAGTTATCATTCACTTACTGTGTTTTACGCTAAGCTAAAGCTAAAGGAGTACTGCCAGATCAGGAAAACAGCTGGGCTGTTTACAGACTGTTTTTGCCCACTGATCTAACTATGAGGAATATGACAATAGACAAAACATCACTTTCTGGTGGAGTATCCCTTTAGGCTCAGTCAGTTACTCGATCACCTGCTAACTAAACAGCCTTTGAGGAAAACTAGAGTTGAGATGTCAACTGTTCATTATGAAACAGTTGGATGGAGACCACATTAAAGTTCATTAATCAGCTGCATTAAAAGTCATCCATGTGTAGATGAATCTGACATGGATGATCAATCAATCAGTTTATTGACACATGAGGTCACCTGTGTTTGAGCCACTCAGCATTCAGGGTCAGATGGTGGAGCAGGTACAAGCCTTTAAGTATCTGGGAACCGAGATAGACACCGGCTTGTTGTTCTCTCAACACACTGAGGCTGTTTATAAAAAGCACAGCAACGTCTCCACCTGTTGAGAAAACTCAATACCTTCCAGGTCAACAAGGACATCCTGACCTTGGTTTACCGCTCCCTTATTGAGTCAGTCCTCACCTTCAACATCTCCTGCTGGTACAAACTTCTCACAGTTAAAGAAAAATCACAGTTATCCCAGATAACAAAACAAGCCAGGAAAATAATAGGGGTACTGCAACCTTCCCTGTCAGAGCTGCGCTGTCGCTCAGTGACCAGGAAAGCCACCCTGATCACTGAAGACTCTACTCACCCTTTACATCACTGCTTTCAGTTACTGCCATCAGGTAGACGGTACACAGAACCTCTGGCCCGTAAAAACAGCTACAAGAATTCCTTCATCCCTTCTGCAATAACCTTTCTGAACAGCACCAAATCAACTGATGGTTTTTAATTTTAATGTCTACCTTTTTAAGAGTATGGATGTGTGTGCATGTGTGTATTTTATTATTTTTTTACTTTTTATGCGACGCTGAGCCTGTCAAAAGGAGAATTTCTGTTACCTTTGGGAACATACAATAAAGTTTTCTACTCTATTCTATGACTCCATACATAAACAAACTAAAGAATTTCAGGTCTCCTGCTGAGGAACACAATCTAAGAGTTTGAATAAACTCCACATGAAATATCAACTATCTGAGGCTCAGAGAGCATCGAGAGGCGTCACTCAGCAGGAATCATGGTGGTGATGTTGTTGAAAACTGAAACAAGTCACTCTCATTCTCTGATTGAAAACATCTCTCTAGAACGAGGCTTTAACTAGACTTCAGGTCACTGAGGACTCAAACTTTATGGGTAGAAAACTTTAAACCAACAAGGTGTTGACCAAAGTGATGAACATTGTGAAAAATAAGAACACCTTTAAAAGAAGATAATATATAACAGCATCCGATGATAAAATCATAAAAGCCATAAAAGTTGGTGCAGGAGTCACTTATCAGGTTTTAAAAACCAACAATAAAAAAGCACATGTTTAAAAAGAGATTTAAAGGTTCTTGGACTCTGAGCAGAGTGAATGTTCAGCAGCAGGTTGTTCCAGAGCCTGGAGGCTCTAAGGTCACCACAGGACCTCAGCCTGGTCTGAGGGACCTGCAGGAACAGCTGGAGTCTAAAGGTTCAGCAGGTCTACAATATACTGAGGTGCCAGTTGGTTTTGTGATTTAAACATAAACAACAATATTTTAAAAAGGCATCAGGAGCCAGACAGCACAGTGTAGGTGTAATGTGGTCATTAAAGGCTCAACGTATTTAATGAGACTTACTGGTTTCACTACATAATCAACTCAAAGAGCTTTGAGCAGGTCTGGACTTCTACCTCTAACCTCTTCTGTTATGTTTCAGCCTTTTGTCCTTTCTTGAAATCTACTTGTTGTTTTATGTTTTTAAGAGTTTTGCTAAAGAAAAATTAAAATAACACACCTCTCCTGCACATCCGTTTAAGTGGTCACATGATCATGAGGACCAATCAGCACCTTGCTGCTGCTCTGAGTAACGTTCAAGAACAACAGGTTGAACATATTGAACCTGGAGGCCGTGAGTGTAGTTTTAGTCAGTCAGACTACAGGAAGTCAGCCTGTAGAGGTTGAAGTGTCTTCCTGTTCCAACCCTGTGAACTCCTCTTCTAATGATGGTCTGACATAGGGCTGCAGCTATCAAATATTTTTGTAATCGAGTACTCTATCGAATCTTTTATCGATTAATCGAGTACTCTAATAAATTACATGTATGTATGTATATATAAATATACATGAATATATATACATATAAATATATAATATATATTTATATATAAATATATAATATATACTTATACATATAACAGTATATATTATATATGTATGTATAAATTGCATGTACAATGTATAAATCTGAGAGAAAATAAAGTATTAAACATTTTCTTAAATAAAAAATAGATATAAACCATGGTTTTGTGGAGTATATGTGCATTTACTATATTACTGGTATTTATTGCTCACCTCTGAACTTTCTGTTATGTCACTGTCTTCCCCTCACACACCTTTTTCTCAGTCGGACTGAAGTGACAGCGCTGCAGCTCGCAAGTTAATTCCATGCGCGATGTGTGGCTTTGACTAATTGCTGGAATGCCTGTTTTTCGCGGCACAAATCTCATTGCATATGCTTGATTTTGCTCTGTTCCTGTTTACCTTTCCAAAATGCGGCCAAACTTTAGAGTTTTTTTGAATTTTTTACCCGAAACTCGCTAAGCTGTTTTGAGAGGGAGGGGAGGGGCTCTCTGCTCCTCCGTCTCACCTGTGTCTCCACCCGTGTAGCTGCGCAGGCGGATAAATGAAGTATCTCAGTACCAAAGTTGGCACCGTGTTTTTTCGCTACCTACCAACATCTTTCAGTCTGTACCGGTCTAGTACTAGTAGTAATAGTACGGTCTAGTTGTCCGCCATGGCTTAAGATAAAATTAAGTTACATTCGCTACTTGCGTGTGCATTCAGTGCAGTGTGTATGTGCGTCACTTATTTCGGTCCGGGTGAAACATGCCCCGGGCGATTGCAAAGCCATGAATTAAATATGACTTAAACGAAGCCTCGAGGCAGATAATTTGCCTCGAGGCTTTTTTGTACTCGGATTATTCGAGGTACTCAAAGAATCGTTTCAGCCCTAGTCTGACACATGAACCTTTCTCAGGACAAACAGCAGCTCCAGCAGCTGTTTTCCTCCCAGTTCACATCTGGAGCTGATCTTCACTGACTGACAGAGACGTCTGACCCAGACAGGACCTGGACATAGATTTAAATCTAACAGACACTGAAAACTAGGACAGAGCTCCAAACTGACATGTGACCAGATCTGGGATGAGCCGATACAGGAAGTGCAGATTAAAATGAACCACTCAGATCCTGGTCCAGACCGGCCCAAAGTTACCAGGTCCACCAAGGAAATGTAACCCAGCTCGACCCACAACTGCGTCCAGGGTAGGAGACGTCAGCATGAGCAGCTCGGTGCAGACCTCTGTCCAGTGGGAGGGGACATGCCTGGTAGCACGGACCACAGCGTTCTTGATGAAGTCCGCTGGTTGATCCAGACATGCCTCCTTCCCTGAGACACAGCAGCACCTCGGTCCACTGAGCTGGACATGCAGCTCTATCTCTGCCCCCTCACTGCATCTCCTTTGTTTTCTCCAGGATTCTCAAAAAGTCTCAAATCTGCTTTTGAGCCATTTGTGGTAAAAACATCTTAGAGGTCACCAGCAGGGGGTGCTGCAGCGCCCTAGTGATGTGATGTTCATGAACGAGACGTATCTTTTGAACAGCTCTTCACTGTAAACGAGGAGAACCGAGTCCTTTAAAGAACCGTTCATTTTTTTGTTTTAACTGTGACGTTTGAGGCCAGGAGGATAAATTCACCGACAGCAGGTTGATGGCTGAAACAGAACGGCTCTTTATTAGAAACCTCATCAGTCAGCAGAGCAACATCAACCCATCAGTTCTACTGGGGAAGATAATCAGTGACGCACACATAGGTGTCACAACAAAGACTGTCCCCAAACATAGTTCCACATGACATTTCTCTTTCAATATATTACTAAAAAACATAAAGATCCAGTTTATTGAACGTCTCTTTGAGGTGAACGTCTCCCTTCAAAAAGCCATAAATCGCTCCAACACACATCAATGTGGAAGTCCAGCATCATGAAGAGACTGAAGACAAGAAGAAGACAACCTGACTGGTTGTCCTGCCCTAATAGGCTAGTTGCAAGGGAGACTTTTTTTTTAACTTCCGCTTTTTCATCAGTGGGCATTAGCTGTTCCGGTATCATAGTACGCTCTTTAGATGGCTTTATTTTACACCCGATGCCTCCAGGATTTGCCTAAATTAACTGTAAGCGACGTACATCGCATTGTACAATCCTCGAGTACAGCCCCGAGAAGCAAAAGAGAAAAAGGATTCAAGTTTTACATATCAAATTACATCGACAACTATGAAGCTAAGTGTTTTTAGCTTTTAGCTAGCAAGCAGAATCACATGCTACCTTTCAGTTTTCCTAAGCTAACCTAATTGTCCAGTCATTTTTAAAAGATTGTGAGCAACATATAATTGTTTCCACTTCCCTGCAGTTTCCAACAAAGATATTTCATCAGGGAGAGTGAGCGTAAGGGCCATCTGTTACAGGTCTATGAAAAAGAGTGAAAAGCCTCTTGATCTGAGAGTCGGGGAAATCTAAACAGTTTTTCAGTTCCAAAATCAAGTTCTGTTCATGTTCTGGGTTTTTGATGAAGCTA
>SSNR01000775.1:59764-79911 GCA_006937965.1 Callopanchax toddi | reverse complement strand
GATTTATTTTTATTTTTAAACCTTTCACCTCACAGAATGGCAAGGCTTGACAGGATTACGCGTTTATTTTGGTCAGAAAGTTCATCCAGGGCCGAGTCAAGTTCAGCTTCAGAGTCCAGCAGCAGCTCTCTGCTAACAGAGCTAATATCAGAAGCAGCAGGGACAGAGAGGGCTCATCAGACCCTCGTAGTGTTGTTGGAATAAGATTGTGAACTGTGAGTGATTAAACCCTACACATTGAGCTGTACAGTTCATGTCCGAAGTATATGCGCCGCGCGCACGCGCGACCGGACGCGCGTGTCGAGATGTTTTGAGGAGGAGCCTTTGGACGCTAGATTCAAAAACTGCTCTCTTGATGAAATCCCCCAGAGTGCTGCTTTAATGACAAATGTAGTAATCAAAGCTCATTTAATGACTCAACTACAAATTACAATAACATTTGAGATCATTACAATGGCTGATCCTCAAAATTCAGAATCATCTTACAAATATAAACATTTCATTACAATATGGAATTTGTGTAATCTTTAGAACAATTTTCAGACACACAAAAAAAAACTTTCCAAATCAGATCAATGCTGAGTAGCCCATGCCTTTACCAGTGGTTCATTTTGGTAGTTTACCAAATAGGAAGCTACACTGAAAAGTTCATTTATGCTTCCACAGATGGAGAGTGGTATGTCTTTATCAAAGAGTTTGTTCTCGTTTACCCTCCTGATACACCTCTCCACGTGTACTCTCAGACGTGCTATAGACTGGGTCTCCATGACATCTTTTTTACTCATTTGAGTGTTTTTGGAAAGAAAGGCAGGCCGGTAGACCTTACATGGAGCTAGACTGTCAACGAGAAACCCTTTGTCCACCACGACTGCCATGGTTGGTTTGAGTAGCTGGGTGATACCAGAAAGCTTCAAAATCTCACGGTCAGTCACTCATAGACTCTGCATACAGTCCAGACACAAAGGTGATCGCACCATGAGGTGCCATACCAATCATGGCCTTGAATGTAGCATGTGATTTGTAGTTTGAAAAAACGTCACTTTGCACCACTTGAGTGTCAGAAAAATGTGAAAACTCAGGTGGAAGGTGTGCTCTGACAACACCAGGGGGAATCCAGAGGCGTTGGCTTCCAAGCAGGGTGTACAAAAAATGTGTCCACGACGTGCCAATGATGCTGCTGGCTGTAGTGCGGTGAATCCCAACCCTTTCAGCCAGATCCCGGAGAGGCAGCCCAACAGACAGGTACATGAGGAAAAGCAGCAGCTCATCAATAGGTTGAAGTTTCTGTGAAAATGAATAAAGTGTTAGTCATAACTACAGTTACAATTGGACTTCTCAAAGATTTGACTCATTTTGCATGAGTAAAATTAGCTGTCCATTCGTCACCAGTGGTTGATGACGAGCTTCTATTGTAGAAACATTTGTCCCACAAGAAGAAATCATGTAAGTCATGGCAAAATATAAAATAAGATGCACATTCTGGTACTTTTAAATTATTTTTTGAAAATTGTAAATATTACTGCTATTTTTAAAAGTTTTATTGAACTAATTACACTTATCTACATGTAGGGAAGTGACAGTACAGTTACTTTAGCCATTGTAATATGACAGATTAAAATTATTTACACACAAGACACGTGAGTTTATTTAACTTTTATGCTAAAAACAGCATTCCTGTTACTGTTATTCATTCTTTCTCATAAACAATACTGATCATGGTTAATTATCTTATTTTAAAAGATTCAGAAAAAAAATATATATTAAAAAGGGAATTCTTCACGATAACAGCTATAGAGGAAAGTCTGAATGTCAAATTCCTAATTTAAACATTCCACACGCTGATTTGAATATACATCTACTTTTTGTGCTGCATACCGTTGCAGGTAGAGGAAATGTAGGACAGCTGGCACTGGCTGAAGCAGATTTGTCACTGGTGATTCGTACCATCTTTGTGGTCGCTGCAGGCTCCACCAATCTCCAGAATGCTTCAAAGTGCTTGTAGAAGGCAAACCTAAAATAATAATGCACACGTTACACTTAAACATTTATTTAATGGCTTAGCTTTTAAAATGATCTTAATGAGCATTGTTTACATGTAGGCGCAGTTTTCTAATAAATTTACCTGGTGTAAAAGCCAATGTCCTCGTCTGAACCTGCTAAACGTTGAACACAAAAACAGGTTCACAGCTGCAGCTCCTCCAGTTGTTGTTGAAGCTCCCTGATCTTCTGATGCAATGCTTCATTCTCTTTAGCCAACTCATCTGCTCTCACTGCCGTTGTTGGAGTAACACAGTAATCGTGATCACAAACCTCTGTGTCCATGTCGGAAACACAGGGGGAAGCAGCAATAGTAGAGTCCGGAGCTGGGCTCTCTGGCCGCGGTTAAGTCTAGGTGTTGGAAGTTCGTAATCATTCCAGTGAAAGAGAACCGGCAAAGCTCCCCTTTTTAACTTTCGCAGTCCCGCAGGAGTAACCAGAAAATCACAAAGCTCAAAATGACGACTACAGACGCGAGTGTTTTTTGTGGGACTAAAGCTGTCCCTGCAGATCTTAGCTAGCCACTGTGCTCGTAAACAAGAGTCTACAGGGAAGGAGTGAAAATTTATCTTGGAGCTGTAACGCGACGAACAGGTACAAAAAGGCACACAACAGTGCAAAGATGGTTTTTTTACTCTCTGAAAAGTATGATGCATTTTTTTTGATGTAAGCCACTCATTATTTCATCAACATCAAGCTAACAGACCACACTAACCCACTAAACCGGATGTCCTGCTGCACACTCTCCAAAACCGGAAATTACGTCACGTAGTTGCGTGCACAGAGCCTATGGGAGAATGGGATTGGTTCCTGAGCAGCAGATAACAGTGTGGTCAGGATGTGGTCTCTCCAGGATCCTAGAGCCTGGACTGACCTCTGACCCTGAGAAAGACCTGAGGGCTGAAACCTTCAGGATTTCATTCTGTGACTCAAAGGATTTCTGGAGCTGGAATCACGTTTTTCTCTTCACCTCCTTCAACCTCAAGGTGCCACCTCTGAGCGCTGTGTGTGTTCTGATTGGCTCTGCTGTGTGACATCATCTGAATGATGGTGGATCTCCTTCTAGCTGTAGCAGCCCAGCCTGACCCCACTGGGACCTGTCTGTGGAATCCAGAATCCTAAAAGGCTCTAGAGCCCAGATTCTGCTGAGTCATCACCTGGACTAAAAGGAGACTCCCAGACTGACTCAGACTTTCTGGCTGTTTACTGACTGATCAGCTGCTCCTCGTTAGCTAACAGGAAGTGACGTCATCATCATCAGCTCTATATTATTGTTGTTCACCTGTAGGTGGCGCTGATTCCCAGCCCAGAACTCTGAGTTTTCTCTAGTCAGTTTGGAAGCAAAGCTTCTGGTTTCCAGTCAGACTAACTGGTTTCCAGTCAGACTAACTGGATTCCAGTCAGTCTTCTCCAGCTTGGACTTTTCACTCAGACTTTATGAAGATGACCAGCAGGGGGCGACAGTCTGACAGTCTTCACTCTCCTCTGATCTGGAGTCAGAAAGCTGAAGAAACAAAGATGATGTCAGCCAGGGCCTTTGCAGAGACCTTTGAAGGGGCAGGTGCTCAAAGTTAAAAAAGGGGTACAAAAATATAATTTTATCACCTGCCCACAGTGGGATTTGAACCCCAGTCTCCCACATGTAAGACTGTTATCTACAGCTGCACCACAGCTCCGTTTAAAATAACTGGTCACTCCAGTTCTACTGAGTGACATGAAGAGAATCTAAAGCTGAACAGAGACCTGATTCTGACTGAGAGACAAACACCTGCTAACAGGCCCAGAGAAACTAGATTATACTGGACTGAATATTCACATAATGTTGTTATTTTTGTTCTATACATAGACGTTTAGTGATGGTAGTACTATTTACTTGATGCAATTTAATGCAACACGTTGAGCTGTCCATCAGCTGGTTGTTATGACAATGGGGGCGGGCCGTGTGTGTCCGAGAGGAGACGTGCTTCTCGTTGGATCTTTTGCTCCGTTTAGGTTAGACTAGAGCTGTTCAGTAATAAAAGAAAGAGAATTAGAACAGCTGTGTTGTTCTTGAGCCAGTAGAACATTGCAATAGCATCAAATTAGCAGCTTCTGTGTCGGTATTTACCGGACAGCACGAGGAGGAACTTGGAACAGGAAACTATCAGCTGGTGTCAGGAGCAACAGGAGAGGGAAGGAGAGGGGCGAACAGCAGCGGAGGTGCAGAGAGAGTAGCGCTTTATGAGCAAAACTGCGGATAAAGGGACTGTTTAACCATCTGACTAGAAAAAGTTCAAACCCCCACATCCCCCCTACTTACCGGAGTTTGTTACATCAGTCTGTTTCTACAGCGCCGCTGATCAGGTGGAAAAAAACATGTGCTCATTACAGCTCGCTCCCAGTAACCGGCGCGCTGCGCCTGACCATTTATTATTGGTCATCATGTGACTGACAGCATCCAGATCATTTTATTAGGCTGGAATTGTTACTGATAGTTACATTTTAACATTGAGGGGCACAGACAGGCCTTCACACACATATGCAAAAAAAAAAAGCCCTGGGAAAAAAAGGGCACTTTGGACATCAAAGAGAAAATGGGAAGGTGCTCAAGCCCCTATAGCCCCTCTACACGTGCCTGATGTCAGCTGTTGTCAGAGCGGCAGCAGGAAGCTGCTGCAGGTTAATCATTGATGAGTTTACAGTCAGAGGAAGGTGCAGCAGCTGACCTTTGACCTGTGAGCAGCACTTTCAGACTGCTTTCAGAGCGACGGCAGCCTGCAGACTCAGAGGACTGACGGAGGACGGAGGAGAAGACCAGGATTCTCTCTTCTTCTACAGACCTGCTTCAGACAGAGTGAAGACGCTGAGTAAGTCCAACGTGTCTCCAGTAGAGACAGATTACGTCTCCTGATGAGACCTGAGTCAGAGCAGCTGAGGCTGCAGAACAACCTGTGAGTGATGGTTGATGAGGAGCTGCAGGTTGGTCCACCTCTACACTTCACATCACATCTGCTGCTGGTTTCTCCTCCAACACACCAACTCTGACTGGTCAGGACCTCTCTGGTGACCTCTGACCCTCTGAACACTCAGAGACTCGGACTGGAGTCCTGATCTCAGACCCTGATGCTGGACTGGACTCTGATCTGGACTCCAGTTGGATCATTAACTGGTTTTATGATGGATCAGAGTTCATCCCCTGCTGGTTCCTGTCAGTCTCCAGTGATCCTGTAGGATGGACCTCTGGAGGCTGGAGGATGAACTGCAGCTCCAGACCTACAGTGGAGCTGTTGATGAGCAGCTCAGTGTCTCTGTGGACCAACATTTATTCATCTGTCAGAATCAGGTTTATTCTCCTGAAACAAGATGATTTTACTGCTGTCTGACTGAAGAAGAGCCAATCAGAGGAGGAGATGATCTGTTTACAGCTTAATGATGTCATGGATGATCAGAGTTGATGAATGATGTGTTTCCTCAGCAGGTGGAGGTGTAAAGTGTGTGAGCTGACCTGAGTTCAGCAGCATGGATCAGAGTGAGGACAGAGAGGAGGAAGTCCCTCCATCTAGAACCAGTCTGAGTGGAGAACATGAGAGGAACGTTCAGAGGTCAGATCATCATCTCTAACTGTCCAGGACTCTGCTCTATGTCAGAGATCAGAGATTAAATCACTAAAACAAATTTATTCACAGGAGAAAACCTCAACCTGGACTGAAACACAAATCAGAGGCCAGTGGGAGCCATGTGTCCCCCAGGAGTTTACTTGGACAAGCTGAGTCTGATTTGAAATTTAAAAAACAGAAGAAGTTCAAGTCAAAGTAAGGCTCAACAACTGAAACATCAAATTGTGACTAGAAAAAACAAACAAATCCCCAAATCACTTATGTTTTCTTTTGTATTTTAAACAGGATCCACCAGAAACAGAAAACTGCACCTGAACCTGGACCCAGCTGTGTGTCCTTTAAGAGCGATGAGTCAAAGGACCTTGTTGTTGATTTTAAATCCAGTGCTCCTCCCCCCTCAGAGAGGTGAGTGAGTCTAAATGTCGTCACTGAGTCAGGTTGAACTGTTTTGATTCCATCAGCTGTTTAATGTCAGCTCAGCTCTTCTTCACACACATTTCTATGTTCAGACGTGAAGCGGTGTGTGTTGGATGTTTTCCACTAACTCAGCAGTCAAAGTGACAGAATGGATGCTGGAGGAGGAGTTTCTGAGTGTCTGTAGTTCACCAGTTGGTCCAGCAGGGGTCACCTTTGAGCTGTGGGTCAAACCCAGTGTAGGTAGAACTTCCACTCAGGTGCAGGTGTTGCTGATGGAGGAGGACTACTAGTCTGTGGAGCGTGACGCCACATGGACCTTGACCTTGTGTTTGTCTCTGTGTGGACAGACAGAAGGTCAGCTGATTCTTCCTGATTCTCCACAGAGTGGACCAGCAGAGCTCAGAGGGTCCCAGTGGTCAGTCTGCCCAACAGCATCAAACACAGCTGGACTCCATATTTCAGGTCTGTACATGGACAACAACTACTTTAACATCAGTCCTCTCCATGCTGCTCTCTGGAGACCAGTGGACTGTCAGTCTGTCCAACACTGATCTGATGTTTGGCTCCATGCTTTCAGGATGATTCACATAGGATTCTGTTCCAGGAGCTGGAGGACCACATCCTGACTTTTGTGAAGAACCAGCTGAAGAGGATCCAGAAGCTTCTGAGTCCAGATGACCCAGAATGCTCAGAGAGTCAGAGGGAGGATGAGGAGGTGTTGGAGGGTGAGGATGAAGAGCAGAGGAGGAGCAGAGAGGCGTTTGAGGAGATGACAGTTTCCTTCCTGAGGAGGATGAAGCAGGAGGAGCTGGCTGAGCGTCTGCAGAGCAGTAAGAGGATTTCTCTAAAGATTGAACCTGCTGGAGGAATGAAGCACAAACTGATGATCAAACATTCACTTCATCATGTTTTGTCTTCATTCAGGACGTGCTGCTGCAGTTGGTCAACATCAACTTAAAGGTGTTCTGAAGGAGAAGTTCCAGTGTGTGTTTGAGGGGATCGCTACAGCAGGAAGTCCAACCCTCCTGAAGCAGATCTACACAGAGCTCTACATCACAGAGGGAGGGACTGGAGAGGTCAATGATCAACATGAGGTCAGACAGATTGAAACAGCCTCCAGGAAACCACACAGACCAGAAACCACCATCAGACAAGAAGACATCTTTAAAGTCCCACCTGGAAGACATGGACCAATCAGAACAGTGATGACAAAGGGCGTGGCCGGCATCGGGAAAACGGTCTTAACTCAGAAGTTCACTCTGGACTGGGCTGAAGACAAAGCCAACCACAACATCCACTTCCTGTTTCCATTCACCTTCAGAGAGCTGAATGTGCTGAAGGAGAAAAAGTTCAGCTTGGTGGAACTCGTTCATCACTTCTTCACTGAAACCAGAAGAATCCACAGCTTTGAAGACTTCCAGGTGGTCTTCATCTTTGATGGTCTGGATGAGTGTCGACTTCCTCTGGACTTCCACAACCAGGAGGTCCTGACTGATGTTACAGAGTCCACCTCAGTGGATGTTCTGCTGACAAACCTCATCAGGGGGAACCTGCTTCCCTCTGCTGGCCTCTGGATCACCACACGACCTGCAGCAGCCAATCAGATCCCTCCTCAGTGTGTTGGCATGGTGACAGAGGTCAGAGGGTTCACTGACCCACAGAAGGAGGAGTACTTCAGGAAGAGGTTCAGAGATGAGGAGCAGGCCAGCAGGATCATCTCCCACATCAAGACATCACGAAGCGTCCACATCATGTGTCACATCCCAGTCTTCTGCTGGATCACTGCTACAGTTCTGGAGGACGTGTTGAAGACCAGAGAGGGAGGAGAGCTGCCCAAGACCCTGACTGAGATGTACATCCACTTCCTGGTGGTTCAGACCAAAGTCAAGAAGGTCAAGTATGATGGAGGAGCTGAGACAGATCCAGACTGGAGTCCAGAGAGCAGGAAGATGATTGAGTCTCTGGGAAAACTGGCTTTTGATCAGCTGGAGAAAGGAAACCTGATCTTCTATGAATCAGACCTGACAGAGTGTGGCATCCATATCAGAGCAGCCTCAGTTTACTCAGGAGTGTTCACACAGATCTTCAGAGAGGAGAGAGGAGGACTGTACCAGGACAAGGTCTTCTGCTTCGTCCATCTGAGTGTTCAGGAGTTTCTGGCTGCTCTTCATGTCCATCGGACCTTCAGCAAGTCTAGAGTCAATCTGATGGGAGCAATATATTCAAAGAGGCCAAAACTAAAACATGTCCATCAGTCTGCAGTGGACAAGGCCTTAGAGAGTCCAAATGGACACCTGGACTTGTTCCTCCGGTTCCTCCTGGGTCTTTCACTGCAGACCAATAAGACTCTCCTACGAGGTCTGCTGACTCAGACAGGAAGTAGCTCACAGACCAATCAGAGAACAGTCCAGTTCATCAAGAAGAAGATCAGTGAGAATCGTTCTCCAGAGAAGAGCATCAACCTGTTCCACTGTCTGAATGAACTGAATGATGCTTCTCTAGTGGAGGAGATCCAACAGGCTCTGAGGTCAGGACGTCTCTCCACAGATGAACTGTCTCCTGCTCAGTGGTCAGCTCTGGCCTTCATCTTACTGTCATCAGAAAAAGATCTGGATGTGTTTGACCTGAAGAAATACTCTGCTTCAGAGGAGGCTCTTCTGAGGCTGCTGCCAGTGGTCAAAGCCTCCAACAAAGCTCTGTGAGTCCATCAGGCTTTAGACTGGAGCTTTTCAATGTGTTTTTTTCCAGGTTGTGAAAGTTCTCTAAAATGTAACTGAAATACTTAATCAAACGTTGCTATGACGACCTGCCAATAGGAACACATTTAGTGTTTCAGACACTTCAAAGTCTGCAGGTCCATTTAGTCTGAATGAAGTCCAGCAGAATGATGGTGGTGAGAAGCTCCGCCCCCTCCTCCACCTGTTGCTGTGAGCTGTCAGTATGAGGACCTAAAGGAGAACACCCTCAGTGTTTCCTCTGGTTTAAAAAATAAGATGGTCAGCTGTTTAGAAGTCTGTTTGTTATTAACCAGGAGTGAGATTATTTTCATGATGTGACAAACATTTTTTTTCATAGCATAGATGTGAGATCTTTTTCTCATCTATTTTTCTTGGCTCAAGCTCATTGAAATAAAGCTACTCTTCTCTTCTAATGCCAGAAGAATCAGAACATGTAAATATTTTAAATCCTGTCTAGCAGTGATTCGACACGTTAGGTTGAGCTAAACAGAGATCATACTGTCCATCACATCCTGACCCAGATTGGTTCACATCATCAGCTGATTTAAAAAATCTCTCTGCCACTCCAAGAAATAATTCACTTTCTGAGATGAGATGAAAACATAAGTGACATGTGGCAAAAGTGAATTTTTGTTGATAACTGCAACAAGGGACACCTCCCATAATACCATAATAGATTTATTTTAGTTCATTCAGAAGCCATAGGTTAAGTTTTGCATGCAGTGGTGCTTTTGCGTCACCAGGGGGCATTCACTTTGTGTGAATAGAAGTTTTGAGAACGTGCATGGTGGACCGAAAGACATCAACCTGTTAGAAGAGCTACATGCCACGTTGTGAGGCAATAAAACTGCTGAAAATTGCTAGACGTACCCTTCTTTTTTTGAAAGTGCAACATAAACAGCATCTCATAAAAACTGTTGAGTCAGAACAAGTGTGTCTGCTAAGACAGCATCAGATTAAACTGTAATCCTCAATGGAGGCCCGTGGGCCAAATCTGGATGTGGGGTTGAGAGTGGAGGTGTGTGATGGAGTGGAACCTACCTAAGGGGAGCATGTGCTGATGATCAGGAACTCACAGCAGTGTCTGAAGTGGATGGCAACTTAGCAAACAAATCCAAACATTTTGACTCAACTTTGACAAATTTTACCTCTTTCGACAACACAAATACTTTGTTAAGATTGAACCCACACCAACTCACTCTAGAGCACAGTCTAGAAACTAGAGAGCCTTCTGGAATATATAGATCAGGTTTTTTAAAGCTTAATAATGGGGAAAAAAAAAAATCAGCTGCTGAGGCGAAAACACCTGTGACAAAGAGTAGCCGACCATGGGATTCTAAGGAAGCAGCGGCTTCTCCTGATAATGTATGAGGTTCTGAAGTCCAAGAAGCTTTTGGGAGTAGATTCTTGTCTCCACTTATTAGAAGTTTTACACAAAGAAACTTCAGAGTCCAGAATCTTCATCAGTCTCTGTTCAGCCAGGAATAGGTAGAGAAGCTCAGAGCACCGGATGACTGTGAGATGGCGATGAAAACTCTTCCTACAGACACACATGAAGATACCAGAAGAAACAATAAGATCCATCACTTTTCAACGTGTGCATCAAATTGGAGCCAGAAGAGAAGATGGGAGGAGAACTTGTTCGATCGCGGCAAAATTCGAACACTTCAAACAGAAAGATCTAGTGAAGAGCCACGGTAGAGAATTTAAAGGAGAAATATTTCAGCTAAATGACCAATTTCTGAAAGAGATTTTGGATTGTCACAGAGTTCATTTTCCTCTACGCAAAAACTTAATTCAGGAAGGTAAACAAGCTCTGATTTCTGTGGATAAACTATGTTAAGAATCAACTTTACAAGGAGCGAGGAGTGACAGACTGGCTCTTCTAAATCACCACGAAGTCAAGCAAATTTACCTTTCTTTGTTTTCACTGGATTTTACCATGTGTCATGTCTCATGGCCCAATTTTTTGCCCAATTTCTCCCTTCCTCCTCCTGTCACTTTAACCACTCCTCGCAGCAGTTCATTATTTAGTTTATTTACTTGCTTTCTGTCAGTTTAGTTCTGCCTTGGTTCATGCCCCTGATTATTACTCCACATTTGTTTTGCTCCCTGTGGTCTACTAGTTTAGTCTTGCCTGCTCCTCCCTGGTTTCCCTTTGTTTATGCCACTGCAGAGGTTTTCCTCATTTGCAATAAACCACTCACAATTTTGCCCCTTGTCATAGTGATCACCTGCCCCTGTATTTAAGCACATCAGTTCAGTGATCACTTGTTGGATCCTTGTTGTTGCTACCCATTGTCTGCCCTGTTCCTCTCCACATCCTGTTCAGTGTTGCATTTAATAAAATGCAGCTTCCCTGCGCCTTCGGGTTGGGGAACGGGTCCTGACTGTTGTTTGTGCTTATGCACCAAATAGCAGTTCAGAGTACCCACCCTTTTTGGAGTCCCTGGGACGAGTGCTGGATAGCGCTCCGACAGGGGACTCCATTGTCCTGCTGGGGGACTTCAACGCTCACGTGGGCAATGACAGCGTGACTTGGAGGGGCGTGATTGGGAGGAACGGCCCGCCCAATCTGAACCCGAGTGGTGTTCTGTTTTTGGACTTCTGTGCAAGTCGCAGTTTGGCCATAACGAACACCATGTTCGAACATAAGGATGCCCATCGGTACACCTGGTACCAGGGCAGCCTAGGTTACAGGTCGATGATTGACTTTATAGTTGTATCATCTAACCTGAGACCGTATGTTTTGGACACTCGAGTGAAGAGAGGAGCGGAGCTGTCAACTGATCACCACCTGGTGATGAGCTGGATCAGATGGCAGGGGAAGATGCTACGCAGACCTGGTAGACCCAAGCGCATAGTGAGGGTCTGCTGGGAACGCCTGGCAGAAGAGCCTGTCAAGATGGTCTTCAACTCCCACCTCCGGCAGAGCTTCGACTGTGTCCCGAGAGCAGTGGGGGACATTGAGTCCGAATGGGCCTTGTTCCGCTCTGCGATTGTTGAGGCAGCTGTTGCTAGCTGTGGTCGCAAGGTGCCAATCGTGGCGGTAACCCCCATACCCACTGGTGGACACCAGAGGTTAGGGGAGCTGTCAAGCTGAAAAAGGAGGCCTACAAGGTGTGGCTGGTCTGTGGGTCTCCAGAGGCAGCTGATAGGGATCGGAGGGCCAAGCGGGGTGCAGCAGTGGCAGTTTCCAAGGCAAAATCTCGAGCATGGGAGGAGTTTGGTGAGACCATGGAGAAAGACTATCGGTCAGCTCCAAAAAGGTTCTGGCAAACCATCTGACGCCTCAGGGGAGGAAGGCGGCAACTCGCTCACACTGTTTACAGTGGGGACGGGGAGCTGCTGACGTCAACTGGGGCTATAGTCGGGCGGTGGAAGGAATACTTTGAGGAGCTCCTCAATCCCACCGACACGCATTCCTATGAGGAACCAGAGCTGGGAGACCTGGGGACGGACTGTCCAATCTCTGGGGCAGAAGTCTCTGAGGTAGTCAAACAACTACGCAGTGGCGGAGCCCCGGGGGTGGATGAGATCCGACCTGGGTATCTCAAGGCGATGGATGTTGTAGGACTGTCGTGGTTGACACGTCTCTGCAACATTGCGTGGTCATCGGGGGCAGTTCCTGTGGAGTGGCAGACCGGGGTGGTGGTTCCCATTTTTAAGAAGGGGGACCAGAGGGTGTGTTCCAACTATAGGGGGATCACACTCCTCAGCCTCCCTGGAAAGGTCTACTCCAGGGTACTGGAGAGGAGGGTCCGGTCGATAGTTGAACCTCAGATAGAAGAGGAGCAATGTGGTTTTCGTCCTGGTCGTGGAACTGTGGACCAGCTCTTTACCCTTGCTAGGGTGATGGAGGGGTCATGGGAGTTTGCCCAACTAATCCACATGTGTTTTGTGGATTTGGAGAAGGCTTATGACCGTGTCCCCAGGGACACCCTGTGGGGGACGCTCCAGGAGTATGGGGTGGATGGTCTTTTGTTAAGGGCCATTCAGTCCCTGTACCAGAGGAGTGTGAGTCTGGTCCGCATAGCCGGCAGTAAGTCGGACCTGTTCCCAGTGAGGGTTGGACTCCGCCAGGGCTGCCCTTTGTCACTGGTCCTGTTCAGAACCTTTATGGACAGGATTTCTAGGCGCAGCCGTGGTGTGGAGGGTGTTGAGTTTGGTGACAGGAGAATCTCGTCTCTGCTTTTTGCAAATGATGTGGTCCTCCTAGCTTCATCGAGCTCTGACCTTCAGCTCTTGCTGGGGAGGTTCGCAGCCGAGTGTGAAGCGGCTGGGATGAGGATCAGCATTTCCAAGTCTGAGGCCATGGTTCTCGGTCGGAAAAGGGTGGCTTGCCAACTCCAGGTCGGGAGAGAGGTCCTGCCTCAAGTGGAGGAGTTCAAGTATCTCGGGGTCTTGTTCACGAGTGAGGGAAGGAGGGAGCGGGAGATCGACAGGCGGATTGGGGCAGCGTCTGCAGTGATGCGGACGCTGAACCGGTCTGTTGTGGTGAAGAAGGAGCTGAGCCGGAAAGCAAGGCTCTCCATTTACCGGTCGATCTACCTCCCAATCCTCACCTATGGTCATGAGCTTTGGGTAATGACCGAAAGAACGAGATCGCGGATACAAGCGGCCGAAATGAGTTTCCTCCGCAGGGTGGCCGGGCTCAGCCTTAGGGATAGGGTGAAGAGCTCGGACATTCGGGAGAGACTCAGAGTAGAGCCGCTGCTCCTCCATGTCGAAAGGAGCCAGTTGAGGTGGTTCGGGCATCTTGTTAGGATGCCCCCTGGACGCCTCCCCAGGGAGGTGTTTCAGGCATGTTCTGCCGGCAGGAGGCCCCCGGGTCGACCCAGGACACGCTGGAGAAAATATATCTCTGGTTTGGCCCTGGAGCGCCTTGGGATCCTGTCACAGGAGCTGGTAGAAGTGGCTGGGGAGAAGACCGTCTGGAACTCCCTAATTGGGATGCTGCCCCCGCGACCCGGACCCGGATAAGCGGAAGAAGACGAGACGAGACTTTCATATGATCTAGTTCAAACCATATTATTCTATTCAAGTTTCATTTAGTTGTACAACAAATATACCGTATATTCTCTATTTATAGAATGAAACTATAAATGCAATCGTAAACCACTATTCCAGTGCATTTGAGTAACAAGGCACTTCATCTTATCACTAATAAATTCAATAGTGACTTATCACAACATTTAACATTCATGACATTTTATACAATAACATTAAGCAGAATACATAGTAAATTAAAGTTACTGAGCATTAATGTGCTATCATCTCCTGTCTGCACCAGTTACAGAGCAAAAGAGAACTAAAAATGGACTTCAAATCACTTAAACAATGCATACAAAACACTACTTCATCTGTTTCTCACAGTTTGTGTAAAACAACATCACAAAGGAAACACAAAATGTTACAAAAAACTGCAACATTTAAGATAATAGGATAACTAACTTCAAATTAGCAACATTAGCACCATTTCAGGGTAATGGAAGCTGTGTTGATAATAATTTCTCCCTTTTTCAGCTCTAATAAGCTTTAACTTTCAAGTATTCAGTTCTTTATTGACTTGGCAGTTATTTCCAACCTGGAGACTAAGTTTATTGAGCTTACTCACCGTTGAAACATTTGTTTGGTTTCTTTCACATAGCCACATGTGGCCTGGAATTCATCACGCATCAATACAGACTCTACAAAAGCACAAACATGACGATATGACCACCATCAGACATTGGATACTTTAAACAATCATTTAAAGTTGCTAAGGTTAGATATTTCAGTGTCTTACTCCACGGATGGTTAGAGATTGTAAGTTCAGAATCTGGGAGATTTCTTGTGCATCTCTCTGGCAAAACAAAATGGTGGAAGTGACGTGGGTTTTGTCACTGCCCGATCTGTAACGGAAACCCGATCGGTTCTGCACATGTGCGAAATGAGTCTACATCTGCTGAAGCTTTTTACGATAATTACGGGTCAGAGTATCAGTTAAGATGTTAACAGTAATAAGTATTTATTAAAAAGTTTACAATAAGACAACGTTTCATACAATGTCGAAGAAAATTTAAAGGGAGTTATGGATCAGGATGGACCGATCCTTACTGCGCATGCACAAAGTCGGACGGTACAGATCAAGTCTACCTGATCGGTTCTGCGCATGTGCAGAACGCATCTAATCGCAGTAAAGTATTTTACAGTAGTTACGGTTCAGAGTATCTTTTAAGGTGTTAACAAGTATATAATAAATCTATATACATACATAATGTATTAAAATGTTTATACACGTAGGTATCCATTGTTTAAATGGTCCGCGCAGTCGAGAAAGAGGCTAAGCTGTTGGTAAAAGCTAAGAGCTAACTGGGAGCTAACTGTCTCATTCAAAAGACTTGAATGTCGCTAAGTTGGCGAAAAGAGGAAGTGACGTAGGCTTCGCGCATGCGCAGAAGTGATCGTGCTTCCGGTTACAGATCGGGCAGTGACAGGTTTCAATCACGTGGGGTTATTAGAACTCCGTGATTGGTCGGATTTCTCCTAAGGAATCATGGAAAGTCTCAGTGATTGGTCAATTTCTCCTGATGAATTATGGGAATTGTAGTGAATCTATGTTTCAGCAGAAACATCTAAACTAATCAGTTTTCCCTTTCTTTTCTGTTATGTTGTTTTTCTTTTCAAGTCTTTACTTTATATATATTAAGATGGGATTCTTTATTTCTAGCTGGTTTTATTTGTTTTATTCATATTTAATCATTTATTTCTATCTTTAGTTACGTTTTTCTAACTTGGTTACACTTTATTGTCAGGTGAACAGATGAGAAGGTTTCTACAGTAAAACTATTAAAACAGAGTGAGACTTCGAAAACAGCTGTAAAGTTAAATTTTACCTTAAAAGAAGAATGATTTTTTTGACTTTGATAAACATCCTAATTGACTGAATTACTGTGAGAATTCCTCAAAGTCCTTTTCAGTCTTTCTCAGTCTGACTGATTATTTCTAATAAACAATAATTGATTCCAGAACCTCAGTGAACGTCTGGATTTGACCCACAGGTTCTTCAGTAAAGTGAAGTTAAAATGACTTTTAGAATGTTTTCAACATTTAGCTGTTTGTGGAGCTTGAAATCAACATGACTTATTAATTAGTATCAGCTGAAAATATGTGTGATGATCTGCCTCTGGGCCTCAGACAGACTTCCTCTCTGTCTGATTTGAAAACTGGATTCTAAACTCAGCTCTTCACCTTGGCTTTTAACACCATGAGAGACGTTGATCTGAGTCTTTGACCTGATTTTTGTTCTTTTGACCTGTTTTTAGATGTTTGATGTTTTTTTACTTCTTTTCTTCAGATCTGATGTCTGAATTCTGCTCTCATTCATGGTTTAGAAGTGATGTCACTTTGGTCCTACACTGGTTGTTTAAAGAATCAGATTCAGATTGAAATTCAGTTTCATCACTTCATGAAATCTCTTTGACTCATTCTGAAAGTTACAAACTACTGATGATCTTCCTGTTTCCTCTTCAGGCTGAGTGACTGTATCCTCTCCAGGAGAAGCTGTGAAGCTCTGTCCTCAGTTCTCAGCTCCCAGTCCTCCAGTCTGAGAGAACTGGACCTGAGGATCCAGGATTCAGGAGTGAAGCCTCTGTCTGATGGACTGAAGAGTCCAAACTGCAAACTGGAAACTCTCAGGTCAGGTTTCTCTGCTGCTCTGAAATATTTTCTGATATTTCAGTTGTTCTCCAGACAGGTTCCCTCTATTGATGCATCTTCAGTGGGTTCATATTCAGAGACTCAGCAGTGATTGACAGGTTTACAGTTCAATCACCTCACAGCATCTGGGGCGAGGCTTTTTCTGCTCTTGTTAGTTTGTACAGTCTATTGCGTGTTGATAAATGTGTGTTGTCAGGTTTAAAAGACTAACATTTAGGGATGATCCAGATACCCGTTTCAGACAAGTATCGGTACGGATAATGCATATTTTCCGAATACGAGCATCGTCCGAGTGAAACATGTGAATATCTGTGCTCGGGCTGAAGGAAAGTCCTTATTGGTTAACTGTCTGTCTGTCTTTTCTTCACGCTCTCTGATTGCTTGCAGTCACACATATCGCCCGCCCCTCCCACATCTCTGCAGCAGATCATCAGGTGTGCTGTGGGAAATGATTCATTTTCACCTAAATGGTCTAAAACACTTTTTGAAAACTAATTAATTTTTATCTGCAAATAATTGTCGCGTGTCGGTGCCAGGAATCACCAAATAGACTCCTGTTCTGTTTGGAGTCAGACCACACAGCAAATCCAGGACCTGGCTGGACCGGGTCCAGGGTTTGGGTAGACGCGCAGTGCCCTGAGCTACCGCGGCCCGCTGGCACGCCTCCTCCTCCTAAACTGGACATAACTAGTGAGTGGTTCGGAGTTAGTTCGGCGAGGACGAGGCGAAGGAGGGCAGGCGAGTTGTGGACTCACTGCGGCTCCACGTCAACCAGGACCGGCGCTCTGGTGACCCCGATCTTTTCCTGGTGGAGCAGCGACAGTCCAGACTTTTTAAAATTCATACTTTGATCTGACCGGTCTAGAAAACCAGATCAGCGAGCAGGTCCATGAACACTGGGTCGGGTCACCATTATTTTACCATTTTTTTCCTGCCTGATGCACATTTGGAAAAAAAAGTCTGTGTAAAACCCCCTCAGCATAGTTTTTAACGGTCTGAGAGACCCACGGGTTTTCAGTGTCTCCTCCTCTCTGGCTGAAGGACGAAGGTCCCGTTATGTGTCACCTGTCAGGTGAACTCAGCGGTGCTCGCGTGCCTTTCATTATAATAAAGTGAATGGAGCGCGCACCGTCCAAACAGCGTGACTGACAGCTTAAAATTCAACAGATCATCAACACTAAACACATTTATCTGTCAGTGACTTTAATAATAATAATAATAATAATGCATCAGTTTTATATAGCGCTTTTCTAGGTCACTCAAAGACGCTTTACAGAGTTGCATTATTCATTCACACAGTCATTCTCACCGGTGGTGGTAAACTATGACAGACGTCTGTAGCCACAGCTGCCCTGGGGCAGACTGACAGACTTTATCAGAGGGTCGTCTTTATAGTTGTTTTCAGAGACTCACATTATGTCAAGAACCATGGGAGGGTGGACCCAATGAGGCAGAGAAGCAGGGGGCAGGAGACGGAGGTACAAAAATCCAAAGGTGCGTTTATTAACGAAACTGAGGCTATGACTAGAAAAAACAAAAGACCAGGAACAGAAACTAGGGACTATGACAAAGACTATGACGAGACTTAGCAGAACAGAACAGCACAGATGTACCCAGGACGAGACAAGAAACAGAAGGGTTTAAATACTGTGGGTGAAATCAATGAAACACGAAACACCTGATGACAATTAACACGTGAGGGAGGGGCGAGAACAGGAGCAAGGACAGACATGAACTAAGACAAGACAGGGAACCATTACACATTAATTCTAATGTTTAAATACACCCAAAAGATGTTTAACTAAAACATGATGAAAGAGTCCTACATGCTGTAACAATGATAATAAAATAAACAGGAGAGAAATAAAGTCATTTTAAGGCTGATTTAATTCATTACAGATAAATTGGATGCTATAATCACTTTGACAGGTGAAAAAAAATCAGTTTGAAGTGATTTGATTTGGTTAAAAAAAGAGTTGATTTATTCAGGTCACCTATAAACTAAATCTAATTCTTTACTGCCAAGTGACCAGATGAGAAGGTTTCTACAGTAAAAAATATTAAAATGTGATTTTTTTTTTTTTAATGACAAAGTGTACCTTGGCTCAAAAAAGGTTGAAAAACACTGCCTTTAATGTTGTGATCAAAAACATTGAATCAATTCTGAGGCTGCTCTGTAAATAGTTTTCAAATAAACAATACAAATAGCTACTTCTAATCAGTCCATATCAATTTCAGACTTAAAGAGCATATTTTAAGTTAGACACTCCCTTAAACAAATGTTTAGAGAAATATAATAGAAACTTTTTCTGAATAAAAATTTACACAAATTCAGCTTATTTAGGCTCTTGGATTCGTTTTTGTGAGAATTGTCAATTTTTTCACCAAACCGGAAGTGACGACAGTTCAGGGAGACCGTTCGTTCTCTATATAGAAAACTGATCCACTGATCACTACTTGTGACGAGCAAAACAAACCCCCAGAGTGCCGTTATTTTATTACTTTATTACTATAGTGAGCAGTTATTTTATTAAGATTAAAAAAAAAAGATAAAAACAATCAGTCCTGTAAGGCTGTACCCTGTCGGTCCAGCTGTAGACCGTGACCCACCTCCTCACTTGGGTCTGGGTAAAATACCAGCGTTTAGCACCAGGTTTGATCATCAGAGCTCCAAACATTGAGCTGCGTCCAGGTGGATTGTTAAGAAATGAAAGAGTTTATAAAAAGTTTCACAGGATGCAGCTAAACAGTTCGAGGCTGACCGAAACAGTGTCGGGTCAGGCTGGAAACCCCGCCGTGAAGCCCCTCTTGGTAGCCCCGCTGGGAACGGGAAGCCCCTCTGGAGAGCATCGCGGCATGGATTTACTGTACCCCGCCAGCCAGGTGAGGGTCAGACACCTGAAGGAAATGCTCTCATGAAATCGCGGACCGGTACCGGATTACGACCCACCACGAACCGTACCAAACCTGGCATGGAAACGAGACTCAAGTCTCCCCGTTAGCTCCTGTTAGCTGCTGTGTGCTAACAGCGGTTCCGGTGAATGGATCGAAGTAACGGCGCCTGTTTAGAGTCACACTGAATGTTTTTCGTCGGTATGTGGGACTCCATCACATCCAGTCCTGGACTAGACCAGGACCGCCGGGGTTTTTCGTCTCCAAACAGAAGTCACCGTACCGGTAAGGAAGCCGTCCCGTTGTTGACTCAGTGTCCTGACAGACTGGCGATTGGCATTCATAAACATAATAATTTAGCATTTTTTATTAAAATGAATACACACCGACTCGATTAAAGAGCGCTCTAACCTAAAACTAACAACTCATCGCCGACAGCGAGCAGGCAGCTGGCAGACTAGAGCGGTGCCAGTCTGAGATGTTAAAGTAGTTTAGCTTTAAAAAATCTAACACAATGATTAAAACAAGCATCTGTTACACAAACTCCACACAACAAAGGGCTCAAATGATCATATTTATGGGATTATTGATCGTACAGAGTGTTAAATTATCCTACAAATACTTTATTTATCTACATCTGACAACACTGTAAGCAGCGCCACCTAGCTAGGAGCTCCCTTAGCTGACGTCACAGGTCCACATATGAAAAAAAAAGCGTTTTTAGAAGCTTTGCAAAAAGGGGCACTTTGGACTAGAAAAATGGTTT